>UNPT01000207.1:0-85300 GCA_900536445.1 Hymenoscyphus occultus | reverse complement strand
CGAATCCACCCTTAGATGTAATACGCTCAAGGAACGCCTAGTTTCACTGTAGAAGGACTTTTAAAGCAGATGGATCAGGCTTTCGATGACCCACAGAAACAAGCAAAGGCGCTTAGCAAGCTCAATTCAGTTGAACAGGGATTACGCGACTTTCGTACGTTCCTCCAAGAATTCGAACAGACCCTACTTAAAGCACAAGGGTGGGGCTGGGATGATAATGTAAAGAAAGGATACCTTAAAGCAGGCATTAGCTAGGAACTTCAGAAACAACTAATTAACTAAGTCGAGCCGAGGACGTACGAAGAATACACAGCGTTATTACGAATGATCTCAGACAATATTCAAGACCTTAAATCATAGAAAAATCGACGAAACAATAATCAAGGAAATAATCCTTACTTCTCCCGAAACACTATAACCCAGGAATCTACCGAAACCATGGATTGGGAACCTACTATAACCCCAACTCGTATAGTAGCTACTAGCTATCCCCGATCAGGAAGGTCCTAACCTGGACAACAATAGCGAGCGAAGTGGGTTGACTACTCTGAAATTGGACGTCGAATGTCAAACGGAAGCTGCCTTCGCTGTGGCAACAATAGACACATGGTTAGAGACTGTCTACTTCTCCCGGCTTAGAATCCAAGCCGAGGTTACTAAGAGAGACAGTAGCTAAGTAGACCTCCGTCTACATAAAAACCACGGGCGGCTCATACTAACCCAACTATTGCTAGAACAAAGTCGTCTAGAATTGAGGAAGTAGAAGAAGAGGAAACGGCTAAAGAGGAGTCGGGAAAAGAATAGCCTCTAACCAAAATCGCGATCAGAGGCCCTTAAAGGTAGAAAGTGATTTATAGGAAGCATAGGAAAAGTTTGAAGATTCTATGGTGGGCGATCCTTTTATTATATTAGCCTTAGTCAATGATATTGCTTATGTAGATACCTTGATCGATACCGGGTGCCTTGCTTATAGACTATGTGATCTACGCTTTGCCCAAAAACATAACCTTACGCGTATACTAATTACACCTTGTGACATCACAGGCTTTGATGGGAAGATCTCTTTGTCTATTAGCGAAGTTGCTATTATCTCGCTTAATTTGGACGGATATAGAGAAGAGAAGATGTTTTTATATATTATACCTATTGGCGACTATAATATGATCTTGGGAATGCCATGGATTATAGCACAGGATGCTAGAATTAATAGGCCACGTTCTGAAATGAAAATCGGAGTCATAGATACGACTATACGGAGTAAGAAAGCCTTCTTCCAAAAGCAAGAGGAGTTAAGACGACTAACACAGGTTTCAGCTACGTCATTTATAGTAATCAAGAACCGGCGAAGCCAAAAGGCTCAGGTCTTTGCAGCCAGTATGGCTAATATCAACAAAGCCCTTAGGGTAAAGCAACGTACGGATCCGGTAACTATACTACCACGATATTATCACGAGTTCCTAGACGTTTTTAGTTACCAAAAGGCAGAATAATTACCACTACTACGAGGACCAGGAACTGACTATGCTATCGAGCTTGAGTCGGTAGATAGAGAGTAACCAAAAGTACCATAGGGGCCCTTGTATAGTATGTCACGCGATAAGCTTCTCGTGCTCCGGAAGACTTTAATAGAGCTACTCGATAAGGGATTTATACGAGTAAGCAACTCGCCAGCAGCAGCACCAGTGTTGTTCGTCAAGAAACCAGGGGGTGGGTTACAGTTCTGCGTTGATTACCGTAGCCTAAACAGTATAACTAAGAAGGACCGTTATCCCCTTCCGCTTATCTATGAGACTCTACGGAACATTTACAAAGCAAAATGGTTTACTAAGCTCGATGTTATTACTGCCTTTCATAAGATACGTATTGCTAAAGGAGACGAATAGAAAACTGCTTTTCGGACCCGTTATGGACTATACGAGTGGATAGTTACCCCTTTCGGCCTCGCAAATGCGCCTAGTACGTTTTAGAAGTTTATTAACTGGACCCTACGAGACTACCTAGACGAGTTTTGCTCTGCCTACATCGACGATATCCTAATATACTCGTCCGGGAGCAGGAGCTAATATCGCGAACACGTACGTAAGGTACTACAGCGTCTTCGAGAAGCTGGTTTACAGATTGATATCGACAAGTGCGAATTTGAAGTACAGGAAACCAAGTACTTAGGATTTATCCTCGAAGTAGGAAAGGGACTTCGGATAGACCAAGAGAAGATTAAAGCAATCGCTAACTAGGAAGTACTAACGTTAGTTAAAGGGGTACGGGGATTTCTCGGATTCGCCAACTTCTATAGGCGTTTTATTAAGGACTTTTCAGACCTTGTACGGCCATTGACGGAGCTTATACATAAAGATCGAACGTTTACCTAGACCAACGAAGCAAACACAGCTTTCCAGAAGCTTAAAGACATTTTTACTTCAGCCCTAGTACTTGCTCAATTCGACTACGACAAGCCCACCCGCATCGAAACCGACTCCTCGGGATGGTGTATTAGGGGGACACTATAGTAGTTAAATGACAAAGATATGTGGGTGCCATACGCCTTCTTCTCTAAGAAGAATAACCCAGCGGAATGTAACTACGAAATTTACAACAAAGAGATACTTGTAATTATACGATGCCTCGAGGAATAGGATGCTGAACTTCGAGGGGTTAAGGAGTTCGAGATTTACATAGATTATAAGAACCTTAAGTACTTTATAACTATACGTAAGCTTATAGAACGGCAAATGCGATAGTCCTTAATCCTTTCCCGATATAACTTCTATATTGTCCACGTCCCTGGAAGAAGCAACGAACGAGTAGATGCTCTATCGCGACAAGACTAAGACATACCACAGGACAGATCGGACTAGCGTTTAACTAATCGGAATATGCAGCTCCTAAAGCCCGAAATGCTTGTACTAAGCTATATAGTCCGTGCTTTACCAGCAACAGTTTACCCCCCTCGAAGTCAAATACTAGGAGAGCTGCCAGACGAGCTAGTAGACTGGGATTAAGCTATTACAGACGACATAGAGTATACTCAGGCCAAGGAAGCTGTAAGAGCAAGCGCTAGAAGGTTCCCAATAGAGCTTGGTCTCAAAGTGTCTATCTTAGAGTATTCAATATTAGATATAGGTTACTTACTATTTCGTAGAAGAAAATGGGTTCTTAATAGTAGTAATCTACGGACTTGTCTAATTCAGATAATACATGATTCGGCGCTACACGGTTATCCTAGGAGAGAAGTTATATATTCTCTTGTTGCCCGACAATTCTACTAGCCAGGGATAGCAAGAGATATTCGTACCTTTGTCGAGAACTGCGACAGTTGCGGAAGGAACAAGGCATGGCGGACTAGACGACAAGGCTTCTTAAAGCTACTACCTATACCAGATCGGATATGGTCAGAAATATCAATAGACTTTATTACAGACCTACCTGAGTCAGATGGCTGCCGAAATATGATTGTTATTACAGATCGACTTAGCAAAGGAGTCATCGTAGACGGCCTAGAAAACATCGAGGCTAAGATAGTAGCTAAGTGGTTTATACGGCGATATTTACCGCACTATTTCTTTCTAGCAGCTATTGTGTCAGACAGAGGGACTCAATTTACGAGTGCTCTTTGGAAGCGGTTATACGAGTTACTACAGGTTAAGAGAAGGCTATCAACGGCGTTTTCGCTAGAAACGGATGGATCTACTAAGCGAGCGAATGAAGTCATTGAGATAGTCCTACGCCACTTTGTAGATTAGGCTTAGAGTAACTAGCTTAAGCGGCTTCCGATAGTGGTATCGGTAATCTATGGACGAGATTCAGTATCTATAGGAACGAGTTCGTTCTTCCTATCACATAGATAGAATCAAAACCTATTTGAGGACCTTGTAGACAAGTTATCAACAGAAGATAACAGAGATTCTCTAATTGCTACTGCGGATCGTATTATATAGACAATGAAGGAAGCACGAGAATAGGCGCAAGCATCAATGGCGGCGGCTTAAGAGGCCTAGGAACGAGCAAGCAATCAAAAGCGTGACCAAGCACTTAGCTATAAGGTTGGGGACAAGGTATGGCTAAGCCTGGAGAACATTAAGACAAACAGACCAAGCAAGAAGCTAGACGCTAGGTATGCGAAGTTCAAAGTCTTAGAAGTCATCGGATCGCATAGCTATAAGCTAGATACTCCCCCTGGTATACATAATGTCTTTCATACAAGACTCCTACGACCTGCAAATTCGTCTCCACTACCTGGGCAAGTCATTGAAGAAAGCCAGCCACCTGCGATGTTAATCGACAACACAGAGATGTACGACATAGAGTGTATACTTGATCAAAAGAGAGCTCCGGGCAGGGGCAATCGACTAAGATATCTTGTTAAGTGGGAAGGTTACGGACAACCGACGTGGGAACCTGAATCGTCTTTAGAAAACACTATTGCACTTATCGAGTGGAAAGAGAAAATGAAGACTAGAACAGGCGTCATAGGAAGGAACGTAAGGAGCAGGCAGAGGTCCCGTCACATAGAAGGGGAAGGGGGGTAATGTGAGGGTTAGAACCCTTGACAAGTGCTCGGGCCATGCCCTCGCTTAGCACTGGCCATTACCCCAGTGCCAAGATAGAACCTTCTGTTCTATTCTATTCTGTTCTATTCTTTCGACATTATACAAGTGCTAAGTAGTTTGTTAGAATATTGCAGAAGCTCTTCCTCTGTCTATATATAGAGGAAGAGCTCACATGTATGTAGTCTTCACGCACTTCTTAATTGAATATTTGAAACCACACCTTTGAGTTGTTCGAGGTCTGGCCTCTCACAGGAACTTTATACTACAGCGCTCTCGATCCTCTTCTTCAAACTTGAGTTTACTAGCTTCACTCTTTACTAGTCCTGTACGATCGCAACATTAAGGTGGAAAATCTGTAGTGGCTACTAGAAATATATGAGTCTTCTCTATTCTGGTCTAGTTAGACATCATAAGAATACACACGAGTTGCCATTCTACTTTCGATAGGATCCCTGTAGACCCCTACTACCAGTGAATCCCTTCCAAGGATCCTACCATTGTATAGCTTATCAGTTCCTCCATTCCATCCGACCTACAAGACAAGCATCGTGGTCCCTCCTGTCGTCCGGTTTAGCAGTCTATTTACTACATATCCTCTCTTGGAGAAGTGCGAGTCAGAGCGATTCAACAACCAGAGCTCTTCCGCTAATATTAGATCACTAAGGGCATCTAATGCAATAGTAAACCGCATTTCTACCTTAACCCTAATTTCACAACTTAAAGTCCGAACACTCCTTTTGAAAACCTAGCTTACTCTAACGCCACGCCAAAAGAGTAACCTGAAGATTTTGCAACAAAACTAACCATCATAATTAGAGCGCTTAATAATTCCCATCCGGCTAAAAAACTTCCGCCTCTATGATATGATAAAATTTACGAGTACCAGAGTTAAAACTCAAGACTTATATGTATTCTTTCTTGGCGTAAAGTTATCTCATAGAATGATTTTCTTTAGAACCATAAGCAGAGGCGTAACAATCTTAATCCAAAGAGAAGTAATATAAGACAGTTCAAAATAAATAGCGGAAAACTTTTCGAGTCCTTGCAGCTATCTTAATATAATTTCATCGTTCAAAAGTTTGGAGATAACATTAGTAAACACGGTAGACGATCATAACACGAACAAGAGGTTCTTTTTCTTCTAAAATATCCTGCTTGAAACCTCTTGAAGGACCCAGGTGATAAGACTTCCTGTACTTTCAGTCTAGAGTTTGAAACATAGTATTTGTTATAGATCTTGTTCGGCAGCTTGCTTATAGTGTCTCGCTAAGTGATTACTAATAGCAACCAACTGAGTCCAACCTCCAAGCTGATGCCTAGACCAGAACACACTTCGAGTAATGAGCCTGGTCCTTTATATAATTTAAAAAAGAGGAATAGAAGGAGGCAGGATGTAGATCTATACGTTCATGTGTTTTCATAACAGTTCAATTGCACTTGGCACAATATCTTCTATTAATCATCTTCACACAAAGACACGATCTAGATCTAGACCTCTTAACTTACTTCCTCACTCAAAGTACGCCCATATCGACTCAGAATCTAGAACTTCGGAGCTGAATCCCAAAGTAGCAGCCATGTAGACACAATAAAACTGAACAACATATCATCCTTGAGGACCAGACCGAAAAGCCCAAAGGAGAATGGGAGAGCATAGCCACTGAACCGCCTCCTAATTCTTTTGGTGACGGGTACGATTCATCTCACGGGATCCCCTTCCAAAGCGTCATGATTTCACAAACTTCAGCACCTCGTTCTTCGACCCAATCGCTCTCTCACTACTTACCCCACCAAATCCCCATCAAAGTTTATCCATTTGGCGGCTCAAAAATCACCCCGCGCCAATACGCGCTAAATTTTGGTGGCGGCCTCGTGTCATGAATTCTGGAAGGGGAAGAAGATGGAAAAAGCAAAAGATGTCAGCCACCGGGTCGCACAAAGGGACGGCGGCTCTTACCCGAGTTGCTAAGGCTTCCAGACCTACAAAAAAGACTTCATTTTTAAACGAGAAGCGCGGGGGGGGGGGCGCCAAACTTTCTGCCGTTGGGAGGAGGTCGGAATCAAATGTATATCCCAACATGGCTACGTCAGGGGCCGCTTCTGCTAAAGTGATCCGAGATGAGAATAAGCGAATCAGATGAGGAGATCTCACGCAGCCTCACGCCCACCCGGCCTCAACAGAAAATCATGCTTAAATTTAACTCAAGATCGGTAACGGGGCGGAGCAGCTGGTGTCTGTGGAATCCCGGGAGGGGAAAGGAGAGAGCCATCACGGCTCACGAGGGACCAATTGCCTTCGACCAAAAACCAGGACGGCAACAAGATCGGGCGCAGATGTGCTTAAAGGTTGGTAGGAAGTGAGTTCCGAGGATAGCGGCTCCCTAGTCAATCATCAGGCGTAGCACTGTTGGAGACGCAGAGGCGAAATATTTCACACGTACGAGACCGAATGGAAGGGTCATCTCATATCAAGGCCTGTTTTGTATTCTATTCGGCAGAGGAGTCTTCGCAGCACCCAATGATGGGCAATCCGCAGAGAACATGTTATGTGGATCCCAGCGGAACCCCCTCCTAGGGCGGGAGAGAAGCACTCACATTTTATTGCAAACACGCCGTAACACAAGACAAAGGTATATCACCATTGCGTCAGACTAATGTGAGCCATAAGGCTGAGTAACATGATGGTGGTATGATGTCCTATTGCCGTACACTATTCATGAAATTACTGTGGGCTCCGGGACGAGAGAGAGTGGAGCCTGGTGCCCACCAAGGGAAAAAAATAAAAGATATGGTGCCACGAGCCTAAACACCACATTATGACTCTTGCTGCCTAATGAAACCAAAGAGGGCTGGCTAGCTTTCAGGACCCCTCGCTTGCTGCTTAATATTCATTCAGGCAAATAGGTGAGCTTTCAACAGTATGCCTGTCAAGCACATCAAAATCATAGGTTCCAGGAGGGATTGTAACACAAGGATCAGCAAAAGCTTTGTGTTACTAACGCTATCGTATCTGTCATGAATAAGGTCAATGAATATAGAGGCTCAGTTCTGGCAATTATATTCTACCCAGGCACAAAGATAAGTAGCTTCTTAGACTTAGATAGAACCAGATGACAGTAACAGGACGGAAACTTCTTTTTAGACCCCAATGGAAAGAAAGATAGAAAGCAAGAAAGCAAGAAAGAAAGAAAGAAACCCAGGATCGCTGTGGTAGTGGGGAGAAAACGAGAGAACTATAGGCCTAGAAGATAGAGGCATTATCTCCATAGCACTGGATACTTTGGGCAAGGTCATCTAACAGAGCTCTGCTGCAGATATACTTGCTATCGCTTCATTCTCTAATGACCCCTCTTAGTACTAGCTTGAAAATCCGGAAGATTGCTGGAAGCTGAATCGCGAGGAACTGAACAGCCGCTCGGTGAATGAAGGTTCTCAGTAACTGGCCAGGGGATAAATAGTGGATACATAACACATCACTACAAAAATTAGATTTCAAAAACATATCATAGATAGCTGAAATATTTCTTCGGCCACAACCGCGGCACAGAATAGGTACTAGGGGGCCGAGTGGTCTTTGATCCAACTCTGGCGTTTTGTTAGAAGAAAAGGTGCACTGAAGGGGTTGGAGAGAGCGCCTGGCGGAAGACTCTGGCGACTGGCCAATACGAGATGAAAGGAATTGAATCAGGGTAGTAGCCATCCCCTTCCCTCTCGCTAGTTAAATTCAACGTCCATCCGCAACTCTGATCAAACAGATGAATCAAACTTTTCAGCAGATTCAACTCCCAGCGCAAGGACAGCACCTTGGCCATCAAACTCCAACAATCGTTAAATATTCTCCTTGACAAAGAGGCTTTAGTCATGGCGAGGTATGCGCGTATCCTTGTGCCTGAAAAGCATGTTTGCTAAAAGGCCTATCCAGCAACCCTTTTCGACCAGAGGAAGGGACAAGTTCACTTGATAGCGAGTTTCTTCGAACCACTTGGTTGTATGGCAGGCTGTTTCAGGATTACAGTCTCGAGAATCAAGTCCACTATGCTCCCTGCGACCAGCATGAGGTTGAAAGAAACGATATCCAACACAATCTCCTGCAACGAGTTTTTGAGGGCCGCTTGATCTTCCCACCTATTGCAAGGCCCAGAAGAATCTTAGATTGCGGATACGGTAATCAAAGTATAGAACTCCTTTTCCTAAACCGGCTAACAAAACAAAGGGACAGCGGGGTGGGCCTCTGATGTCGCCGACCAGAATCCAAGTTGTGATGTAAAACAATAGACACAAAAAAAAACTCCTAGAAATAAGAATGATACTGACTTTAAAGGGAAGGTCTTAGGAATTGATGTTAATCCATGGCAACCAGATACCGTTCCCAGCAACTTGTACCTACAAGTTGATGATTTGAACAGACGGTAAGGGCTGTCATTAATTATGCTTGCAGATGGCATAGCTAATCAAGTCTTACCAGATTTACCTTTGACTCTCATAGCTTCGACCTAGTACAATCGCGGATGATGGCCAGCGGAATCCATTCGAATCGGTGGACCGACTATATGAGGGATATACTCAGAGTGCTCCGGCCTGGAGGATGGTGTCAAATGATAGAGCTCTACTACAACGTTCAATCTGATAATGGCAGTCTTACAAATGAACATGCATTACGTCGCTGGAGTAGGCACTATATAGAGAGCCATGCGGGCCTGAAAGATCTTGGTACTCCATTCAGACTAGAAGCTATGTTTCGGGCGGCTGGCTTCGTAGATGTAGAGCATCGGATGATCCAACTTCCAACTTGTGCTTGGCTGACCGGTAAGCCACCCAACCAACGCTTCGGATATCACTAAGAATATAGACGAGCGCAACAATGAGATTGGTGCTGCAATGAGTGAGAACGTTCAGCGAATGTTGTCATCTTTGGCTGTCTATCCATTTACGGCAAAGCTCGGAATGACGCCCGAATACGTACAAGATTTGGTAGAACAAGCTCGTGCTGAAGCTCGTAACCCAGGATATAAGGTTACTACCCCAAAATTGATTCCGGTTATTTAACCAGAATGCTGACCACAATTTAGGCTTATTTCCCGCTGTACGTTTGTATTGGGCGGAAGAGTCGATCCAGGTCGAGGCGCTAGGGGAATGTTGACGGCGAGCCAAGGCGAATGTAGTGTGTTTTTGTTCTGTACTTGTTTCTGTGCTTTTTCTGTTGATGTTTCGGTTATTGTGCTATTGATTGACGTGTAATGCTCTGCTCGGGCCATTTTGTGCATTATGGGTCCGAATGGTATGGTCTGATCTGTCGTTTCCTTCAAAGGAACTAAACAGTTTCTGGGTTCTGCGAATTTCGTTAGCAATATTTTCTTGATTTTGAAGTGCTACTTGCTTTACGTTGATTGATTGGATCCCAAGTTCCAGTGACTCTCGCAGTACAAACCCCACACCGCCTCGAGGGTTGAGGTATCTGAATCTTCACCCCAACACCCCCAATACAAGAATCATGTCTCTCCTTGCCATGAATGGTCGAGACTTCCTCATGTCCATGTCGAAAAACTCCCAACCGAGCTAGAATGAGGTGACGTTCTGTACGCTTGTGTGCAGATTATCTGATCCCCTTTCCGTTGACATTTGCCAGCCTCTACGGTACTGGATCTCGCACCTCGTGTACGAGTACCTCAGCGGAAAATAGACACGGCGCGGTGCACATTTTCGAAGGGATCGTTATCGCCGGCCATTTCGCCTTTTCGAGCATCGGCAAGTTGGTGGCTGGTGGCTCAGTAGAGCCCGAGTTGGCCAAAGTACTGTGGTATTGTAGCACTGTACCACATTGGGAGCTCTAGCAAAAGCAAGAAGGTTGAAAAAAGTTGTTGTATCCGACAAGGAGCGGGGCACGAAGGAGGTTCTGTGGAAGTTTACTTTGGACCAAAAATATCTCGAAGCTTGTCGTCGACTAAATCCCACCCACTCGTTCCTTGGAACCTCGTTTAACTCTGCTGGGTAAGGTTCAAGGGTCATCCATCCTCTTTGGGACGGAGCTTGTCCGCCACAGTCCGCGGACCCGACTAGTACGTAATGCAAGAGCAGGGCGGTATCATTTCCTTATATTATCCCTGCCCTATCCTCCCAATATTTTACAACAGAAATTCGTATGAAAACCCAGAATTCAGAGTAAGGAGGGAAGGTGTTCTTGAGAAACAGATAATTCTTGATATCTTGGCCCCAAGACCCCTTCATGGTTCCTAAGTACGATACCCGAATAGTCACTGGGAAGAATCGATGCAGAAGATCAGCCAGCCGCGTGGATTCCTAGAGCCTCCTGAGTGGCGGGAAGTTGTGGTATTTGATGGTGACTGGATGCCCAATAATATTCCATTATATGCAATTGAAAGTCTTGATTGGTATCTAGAAGTGGTCGCCTCAGAAAAGATATACCGTTCCTCTTCCGAGACAGTGTGAACCGGTTATTCTTCGTGGGTAAGGGCGGCCCAATTGAGGATAAGGACCCAACAGTGCTAGCCTAACGGCCCAATTAGATTGTATAGACTGCACACTTGCATATGGATTCAACGCTTGTTCGGGATATGGTGGAGCAATAAAGTGGTAGTGGCTCAAGGAAGTCACTGAAGAAACTTACAGGCACCTACCTTAATAGGTAAGTTCAATGACTGTCCAGAGTTCGCCTGATGAGAGACGTTACCAGGACGTTGCACTAAAAGTGAAAAAGTAGGTAATAGGCAAAGACGAAAATCACAACAGTACCTGGATACTTGACATTTGCTTTTCTCAGACTCTTGCGTGACTATCTTTAATCAGATTACCTAGCTGTATTGCAACACAGATATTGACTTTTCAAAGTAAATTTATGAGTCGATATATGTGCTGTTTCTTAGAGTTGATATATCTGTTGGAATATTTTTGTCGAAGAGACAAAATAGTTGAGTTGACCAAGCTTGAATAGATCTACTGAAATACATTAAGGGTGTGTGACCAAGTGTTTCCAGGAGTGATGGGAGAGAATATACGTATCATACAATAGCGACTCGGATATAAGAAAAGAAAGACGGCACAGCAAAACATACGCCAAGATATATTCTTAGTGCTATCTGTCAACTGTATTGCACCCCTACATGCTTCCAACAATATCCCTTACTCTACGTTTGCCTCAGGCTGGACTTGGTAGCTAGCAGCTGGGCGAGTGCTGGAAATCCGACCATGCAGGTGCTGTTATAAGATCGTGCTATCTAACTGTTGTTCATGTTCTAATTATGGCTTTGGTGCCATGACATGCAGATTGAAGAGGAATTTGACAACGGCCTGAGAGAACCGCACAGTATCAAATGGACACAGTTTACAATTGCCCTAATTCGATGTTCTTCTCTCCGACTCGGCAATTGATTCCCCTATCATAGGCTTTCTTCCGCATCGAAAGATGCCGAGGAATTAGCGAGGATAGAAAGAGCCAAAGCGACAAATCCCAGCAAAGAAGCCGTAAACGAGTGGGTAGAAGCTGGTTTTGCCTCTTAAGCTGGCTTCATATTTATCCTAGTCTCGGCAACCTTGCTACTTAAACGAAAATTGCTTGGTTTCTTAATTTGATATTTTGATATTGATTATTATGTTAAATACGGAGCCCAGCTTCGAATCTAAGGCTTATATCTGACATAAAGGAGGTAACGGAGGACCTACAACTCTATGACTTGAAATATGATCTATGTAAATGCCTCTCTTTATAGAAAATACTGCAGACTTGCTGGAAACATAGAAAAGTTTAAGAAGGATGAGTGGTACAAAACACTCCCAAATTGCCCTGATTTAAGCCTGTCGGTATCCATTCCTTGTTTTCGTGGGAACGAACTGGATAGTATTCAATTGAGGATGCAAGAGAGGATTTCAACTTACTAGACAAAGTGCCAATTGCAAACTTCTCCCCTCTCTATTTACTAGATAATACCGAAAAAGCAAAATTACAACAGCCATGTCAAAGAGTAAGGATAGATAGTTTTCGCTTCAATGTATCAGAATTAAGGTAGAAGGAAAATTTTCTAATATAAGGGCTTGAATTTTACTCTATAGTAGCTTTTAGCGATTCTAATATTAATCGGCCGAGTAACGGAACTAGTAACTATATTTGTAATAAAGACTAAGGATTTTCCCTTTCTAAAACAGAACTACTAGTATAACTTAACGTAGATATAAACTAACTAAGTACTTAATTAGATTTAAGTAGTACTCAAGTCTAGTCAAATATAAGTAGGTAGTTTTAAATTAAATTATTTAGTAGTAGAATTAACTATTTTAAGTACCTACTTAAGTAGTTCTATAAATAATAATAAAAGCTAGCCTTTTAGCTAAATAACCGCTAACTAGAAGTAACTATCGCTAGTATTCATATATATCTCCTAGATAATATAGCTAGAACAGTATAGCTGGTACCATTAGTCGTATGCCGAATGTAGGGGCGCTCGGCTAAGTCCGAGTAGGCGGACCGATTATCTAGAGTGCCGCCGGGGTTTCCGAGGCGCTACGGGGAACTCGGGCCGGCGTATTCCATACCACTTGATTCACTTACCTACTTGGCGAGTTAAGTCGACAGCCATTCTGTCCACTTGAGTGAAGTTTGAGTAGGTGCCTCTACCTAACTCAGCTACTCGAATTGTATACGCTAGACTACGATTCCTTTTGAAGTGCGTGGCTCTCCACATTAGCAATATCGACAAGAAAGTTTTCTATGCAACGGCTGTTGCAAGCGATCTAACGATAAGTGGCAAATAAATATATCAAGGCAAAGCCTTTCTGAATCTAGAAAGTAAAGGGAAAATATGAGCAGGTAGAAATCATGATTTTCAAATATATAACAGTTCTCAAAGGGGGTTACCTCAGTTTATACCGTGTCGTGAACTTTGAAGGTTCTCCTAGAATTATCCTGGAAACTCTGAATTATTCTTAGTACGTTAAGAGGAGAGTCGTCTCTATTAGTGTGAACCATTCCGGCGACAACCAAAGCAAATAACTACCGCTCACGAATCATATAGAGCTGACGAGAACTTGTTGTCAGGAATTCTAGGCGGAAAACTCTTCAATTATCTAAGTGCGAAGAGGCCCTGACTATTTATGCTAGGAGCGAGCCACGCTAGTCCGTATTAGGCGGAGCTAGCAAGTTGGCATGTGACTGACATACAACGATATAGTGAATCACTCGTACCTATTCACTATTTCCAACAGAACTGTTAAGCGAAAATGGACATTTGATTATATATGAAAATATAAATGGTGAAAAAGGGGAAAGCAGAAGGTTGAAACAGAACACTAATCCTTTAAATCTACCTGTCCGTTATATAGCAGAATACCAGAAATCCGTCAACGCTCGGAATATGATGAGGACAGCCGCTTTTGTTATTTCTTTCACAAGACCAACCAACCAAACCAATGAACGCCTCGCTCGCCAAATCCAAATCCAAACAATGCACAGCAAAGGGTATATTACACATCAAGGATTCTCTTTTGGGGGCTTGGAGGACTCTCCTCCACCCCAAACATTCTCAAAAGCTTCCCCTTCAATACCATACTTTGGCTTCAATTTTACTTCCGGCTCCTTGGCCTCCTGCCAATGACGAGCTTCATCTGAATGAGAACTATCCAACCCATCGCCGACAGAGAAGGGGTCGTTCTCTTCATTATGCTCATGATCAGGAATATTGTCATCTGGCTCAAATCCTTCCCTGACATCTTCTCCTGTAGCCTTGCCGTAAGTTCGCCTATTAGACACGTAAGCATTGTTTTCAAGCTTTATCTGGCTGTGAACTTACACAAAATGTTTAGGTTCAGCGGCATTCCAGCCTGCGCTGCCTTCTTTACGGGCTCGAACTCTCTCTGTTTCTTCTGCAGCAGTGTCTTCGACCACCAAATCAACTAATTGACTACGATCCGATTTCGCAGAGCTGGATGCTGATGAGTGGTGTCGGAGCATCCCTTTCATAGCTGGCGCGCGTCCCTCCTCGCCTGTCGGAGCTCCCTTCTTCTGCTGCTTATCTTCTGTACTAAGATCTCGTTTCTTACCTTTATTGGAAGCACTATGTTTCCGCTGCGTCTTCTTTGTTACGTCCTCTACCGTTTCGCGGATGTCGCTAGCCCTGCGAATCTCGTTATCACGTGTGGGCTGTAAAAGATTACGATTTGCAGAGGTTGTTAATAGGTTGGGCGAAGAGTGAAGCCATCTTTCCCGAGAGACCTGGTGAGCTGTGATTACAGGATACTATTTTGGTGAGCAAATAAATCGTCATCCAGATTGAAACCAAACTCACATTCCAATCCCCAAATTCCAGCTTTCTGGCTCGCTCGTATAAATCCTCTTCTTCTGGATCTAGAGCTTCGTCAATGTCTCCGCCTCCATAGTCCATAGCGCCGTCATGCTGTATTCCTTTCGTAGGGCTGCGAGAGCGACTAGGCCCACTGTTGTTTCCAATCAATGGAGTCCTAGAGTTCACCTCCCCGGGTTTAGGAATCCAGTATTTGCCCTTCCCCCCACGTTCATATCGCATCCCATCCATCATTCTAGCCACACGCGAAGAAGATCCTTCATGAGCTAGAACGTTGTCTCCGGAATCAAAAAGGCGATATTCATATTGATTGCCGCTAAAAGTTTCCTTGGTATCTTCGATGAGGTCCCGCACGCCAAACGCGTCGCGGAGGGCATATAAGACTGGCATCCTTGCGGATGAAATTGTAACATCTGCATAGTCGTGCCATGAGAATGCATACCAGTGACCGATGGCAAAAATAGGCATTTCTATGCATATCAAAGCATCCTGTATTGCTGCTGCCAGAGTATCTGAAGTATAACCTTCCACATTGTCGGGAATCGCACCAAGCCAGACAAGAATTGCAAGAAAGAATCCTTGCCAATAAGACGCGAAGATAATGAGTTTGATGCACAAGAATTTAGGAACTGGACGAAAAGGTTGAAGGTCTTTCGACATGCATACCCAGAACATTCCTAAAGAATAGAGACTCAGGGTAACACTGACGTTATAGAGAATCGTTACCCACAAGTAACCCGAGGAAGGACTCAAATCACCCTCGTCATACACACCAGTGGCCTTCATGATTATGGTGGCTATACCCAGAACTGGTTTCAACCAAGCATATTGGAGAATCCCCCGTTTGATTGCTAAGAAAGTATAGGGATCCGAGATATCGACTTTAGGGAGCGTGTGACTCAAGGGCCATAAGTGATGAACTGGTTCTCGGCCGTGCATCATAATTATAAGGGCCCGTTCTCCTCCAATGAAGTTGATCAAGAGTTGAAAGAAAGTATAGATGGTAAAAGCCTACCAAAGTTAGGTAATTTTACTCAAAGCCTCCGAGCCATACATACCTCATATACGTCCCGAATCGGATCCAAGAAGAGAGCCGCTGTCGTGGAAATGATGCTGGACCATGACGAAATTGAATATATGGGAACCCTACAATTCATCAGCAACCCCACCAGAAGCCGTAGGTATATTTCCAAACCCACATGAGTAATATTCGTATGACATATCTTTGCAGGAGGGGTTTGCGGTAGTTTTTTCTGGGCGTGTCAATATTCCGAGTGCAAGTTCAAGTAGGACAGGCATAGATTTACGTTTGGAGCCATACTGAGCTGTAAATAAATGGCACATTAGCATGGAAACACGCAGGAATAGAGCAGTAAAATTTACACGATGGATAGCAGAGAGGCAAGCAAAGCTGCAACTCCAGCTACAATAACCGTAGCCTGCGTCAGTTTCTGACCCGTACCCGAGGAAAGGCCTCCGCCTGCCATGATGGGCGGTATTGGGGTGAGCGATGACGCGTGCCAAAGGAGAAGGGCACCAGCTGCTTTCAAAAGAACGAGGACCTAAACAATAGAGATTGAAGAGATTGACATGGTCCGCCGGCGTTCAAATTCAACTCAGTCGGCAGAAACAAGATTGTATCTGTAAATACCAAAGTAGTGGGGAAATTGAGCGTTGATGGCGATCTCTCTGGGATGGAGCTTCGTCCAAGGCAAATCCACAGTTCTCGGCCCCATGTCGGCATCAGCAGCAGTATTGGCGCAGACAGGCACACTCAGAGGCCCCACTCCTATGATAGGAAACCCGCGTCATGAGCACTCACCAGACAAGACTTCCGACAATTATTGGCGCCAGCAAGCTATACTGAGGCTTTTCTGTTAATATTGCCCACCTGGTCCGCATGGAGAGCCTCAACATAGAAATCTGTTGCATAGCCATGCGGTGAGGCTGTTCAATTGAAAGCCTTTAACATGTCGACATCCAGCGGAGGAGGGTTGACGGCCTCCCCATTAACTACACACTTAGGATTTAACTGGTAGGCTGCGCTTGAAGTATCTCAAACATGATCTCTAACGTACCGCAGGGTATTCTTGGTTGAATTACTTGTCTGCGGTGTGCTGTAAGAGTTGCGCCTCCTTTACCTTTTGCTTAGCTAACCTCATCTAGGACCCTCTTCTTCCTCTTCTACTTCAATCGTCTATTCGCAACTCTCGTATCCTATGGCATCCGCGCATGGACCTGGCACAAATATCGGGTATATATCGATATACAGGCTTTACAGATTTCCCTATTGGGCGGCAGGGTGTTTTTCAAAGGGTTCAAATATCATGGAAACAATGAAACCATTCTGGTCCATAGTGGTTTCATTACATGGTGCTATTGGCTCAGGAACGTGAGGGATCTGAATGTTGGTCGTGACAGCGATGCGAGAACAAAACAACCGTCTTCGGACTCGGAGGACGACGGCAAGATGGGGTACAGGGCTACTGTCGATGGAGGGGAGGGCGGACGATCAAAAGCTGCAAAGCTTCCATGTCGCCTGACAATTTCACTCAATGGCGTGGAGTGGTTCGTTTACAATAGAAGCCCCGCTTACGATGCCATAATTGCTAGCATGACGGCCCCAATTTCAGGATCGACTGAGAGCGAAAATGATCAAAAAAATGAAGATAATGAAACTGGTGAAAACTCAAAGAAGGGCCGGAGAGCTCCATCAGGGGAAACCGCAAATCTATCAAGATCATCCACCAAGGATCACTCCAAAGAAACTGGTGATTTCGACAATCTTGGGCAAGGTGAGCCTAGATCTCGTGAATCTTTCACGTCTTCCCGGAGAGGAGCAAGTAGAAGTCAACTGCAGGATCACGGCAGTCCTGAAGGATCATTTATCTTGAGATTGCTTCCTATTCATGTTAATTGCAACAAAGCTGCAGTAGTTCTTGGGAACGAGCATACCAAAAGTGTATTGATTGCAAAGGCCGACAGAGCTTCGGGCGAGATCGATGCAGCAAAATCAAGAACCATCGATCAATACAGACAGCTCATAAATTTTCGGTATGAACATCCTGTGGTGCAAATGAAACCCAATGATGATTACAAAGAGGACCAAACCACTGCAGCTATAAGAATTAAACGCGGCGAGTCTGATCAAGTCGACGCCCAAAAGAATCATACCCACAATCGCAGCTTCTTCCATCGTCAACGCCGTAAAGTTTGGCACGCTTTGCAGGATCTTGTACCTGCCTTCCAGAGCTCGGTTGATTCTATATCCAGCTCAAATACCCACAGAAATGCGCCCAACAATGACCCTGCATCGAACAGTTGGCAAGGACTATCTAGATACCTAGATGAAGGGGAACAGGAAGACCGGGCAAGATGGTCTTCTATTGAGTACGCTACAGTAACGACAATTGCCGATAGTGCCCATGCCGACATGAGCTTCTACTGGGACGTTGCTGGAACTGTTCCGAAGAGACAACCCCCTTTAGAAAAACCCACTGAATCTGAAGGGGCCAATATCAATGGTGATAGCCCCCCTGAGTGGGGACTAGATCTCAAACTCAAGGGTGCTACTATCAATTATGGTCCATGGGCTGACAGACAACGCGCGGATATTCAACGCGTTTTCTTTCCAAGTCTTTGCAAAGATGCTACACCAAGCAAAAGTCTCATGCCCGGTCAGTTCAGGGTACCTACGGAATTTCAGTTATATGTCGAGTTTGACGATGAGACGACGCTTCGGATTCCAATTAGAGAGGAGTCAAAGAATTGGAAATGGACGAGCCAAGTTGATTCCATCGGCGCTAGGCAGGCTGAGCAAAAGAATCGCGGCAGTAAGCACCGTAGACGTAAGACTGAAAAGGGAACTGCTGGTGCTGAGGTTCGCCCGTTTGGTTGGCTGGACATCAAGGTTGGTCCAAATGCAACCGTGACGTATAAAATGGATATGGTCGCAGGGCAATCTGGGTATTCGAATAAATTGGCACTCGATTTTCCAAGCATTGAGATAACGACGAGCGTCAACCATGGTCTTCTATGGCGGTCGGTTGATAGCCGGATTTCTTGTGATTTGTCAAATCCGCTTCAATGGAATGGCCCTCGCACCTGGAAGTTCGATGTCAGTTCCAGTGGCCTAGAGCTTTTCATTCTTAGAGAACATGTCTTCCTACTTATTGACCTTGTGGATGATTGGGCTACCGGCCCTCCACCGGAATATCTTACTTACACGCCGTTCGAATATCTCGTCAACCTTCACTTGGATAATTTCCGCATATACCTCAACGTCAACGATTCCAACATCGTCAACAATCCATCTGATTTTGATGACAACACTTTTATCATTATATTCGGATCTTTCTTGGGCGCGAGAATAGGAATTCCCCTCGATACTTTCCGTCCACACCGAAATGATGTCTCTTTTGACGTCGATGCCCACGACGGTGGTTTGAATCTCCATGTGCCTCCTTGGAATACACAGGCCACATTCTTGACTTCTACTGAATTAGCAACATTGAAAGATCTCAAAATCGGGGGGAAATATCAATACTGCGCCACCACGTCGACAAGCAACACAGATACCCTTCTCCTCACTGTATTTGGCAATGCCCCAACGGCTCAATTTTATGGATTTGCCATTCGGTACTATCTGAAAATCAAGGACAATTACTTTGGCGACGATATTCGGTTCAAAACACTTGAGGAGTACCAGGAAATTCTGAGAGCACAACGACAGGGAGTAGAGGGGGTCAGCGATGTTCAACCACACAAAAAGTCGAATGATTTGGATGTTGTGCTTGCCGTGACAGCAGATAACTCCACCGTCATACTACCTGCGAATTTATACACTGCTCGGGAGCACACAAGAATCGAAATAGCTAGACTTGCTGCTGATTTAAGATTTACCAATTACTACATGGATCTTGAAGTGGCATTAGGTACATTGGCTTTTGCCTCCGGAAGCGAAGATTTCGGTACTGCAACACCTATAAGTGCAACTTCAAGCACCCAGCTGTTTATAGATGGTATCAATGTAGCTGGAAATCGGCTGTTCGGTCTTCCTCCAACCGAACCAACATATGTCTGCAACTGGGACTTTTCTGTTGGCGCCGTAAGTGGTGAGTGCACAACGGAGTTCTTCAGCAGACTATCTAGTGGAGTCAGAGCTTTTGGCTTTTGCTTTGATGATGATGAAAATGCTCAACCGTCCATATCGTTAGTGGCCTTGCACGACGTGACATATCTCCGAGCGACCGTTGAGTCGGTTCGCGTCTGGCTCCATGTAGAAGAGGCGGCATTCTTATTGTCAACCGGTGAGATATCCGTAGACTTCAACGACTTGGCGGGTTCACACTATTCCAAAAAGCTCAATCTCCTTGTCCCGGAGCTTCGCCTTGGTTGTGTGGACGCAGAATCTGCTTCCCGGCACAGATCACGAGCCCAGAATCCAGTCGAAACACACGCCTACATTCAAACATCCATTTCAGTTGCGATGATTGAGAGGACATTGTTCTTTGAAAATGACCGACAACTTCAGCAGGAGCATCTTAAACGACATGATCAGAGAACCCATCGAACTGACTTTCTCTTACTGCCTGGTTTGGTTGATGACTCAGTGCTCAGTCCTGTGGACCCCCCGGCTATGTGTGTGCCACCTATGCCCCTTCCTGTCTTCCAAATACCAGATATCTATCCCACGAACCGTTCAGTATCTTCGGGGAATTCATCCCTAAGGCACAATACACGATCACTCAATCGTAAAAGCTCTTTTCTGTCTCTTTCAAGTGCTAGCCAGAGAAGCGATTCTAGCGTCCTTCGCCAGCAGAGCTCGCTTCAAGCACGTCAATTGCCGTTGGTAGATTCAAGATCCAGAAGTCGACACAACCATGTAGGGCGTGGCCACCAAACCCCTACGAGAGACGTGTCTGCCTCAACAGGCCGTCGCTCCTCATTTTATAGTGCTGTCGGTGAACACAGAGCTTTACCATCTTCGAGCGTTACTTTCTCCAGCTCCTACTTAGCCCCATATTTTCCCCTCGAAGCCGTTGAGCCCGATAGAAGAGACCTTCCTAGCCATCGCCAAGTGTCAGATGATGATGCATCCTGGGATAACAATAAATTTACGCTTGATGATATCCACCCTGACCGGGTGGATAAAAGTGCCACTCATGTAAGCTTCATTGTGGAATTGCCAGATGGAATTAGGGGTGTTGTAAGCCCTAAAGCAGTTGATGCAGTTGTCGGTTTACTGGCAGCTTTGCAGGCAGTTGATCCTGTTGACCTTCTGGACGACCTCCAAATTGATTCGATAAATGGACATTTTGATGTGAAAAAACAGATAAACATGAAAGGGAAAGTCCTTGATATGAGTGTAAAATCTCCAAGTATAGACTTCCGATTTCTGAATGGCTTCTCTTCAGGCGGGTTAGGGAGCCCTGATGACATGCATGATCAGTACGATTTGTCTATTTCCAGATTTTCCCTTACTGCAAGATCAGCGACTGCAACCAAGATGGAGGGCCAAGAGGTAATGCCAGAGTCCTTTACATTCCACATTTCTCTACGAAGCGCAGATATCTCTGCCAAGGAACGACTCAATGACATGAACAACCCCCAAGCAGCCGTAAATGGGCTTATTGAGGACGTCGCTTGTTGGGCAATCTCAAATGAAGCTACATCAGCGTCTGTGGCATTTAAAAGCATCGAGTTCGCCACTGAAAGCAGTAAAATCGAATATCTCGCTTCCTTGATCCACCGCACTGGAGTACTTGTTAGCGATACCGTTGAATCGTTCTCTTCTCTCTCCAGCCAACAGCATAATCGCATGCAACTCTTTACATATCTCGTTGCTACAGAAGGCCAACAGGCCACCGATCCGCTTTTCTTGACGAGGCCCTCATACGTTCTTCGCACTGCCCCAGACCACCTTCGGAGTAGTGATACTTGGAAAGTAGTTACCCGTCTACACCACATGTATGACAGCTTGCATACATCTACAAAACAGGACATCACCGTTCGATGTCTAGCTAACTCGGAGTCACTTCCCCAAAATGCCCAAGACTTGGTGCTCGCGGGCTTTGATAGCTGGAGGAGCTGGGACTTGAACAATGTAAACACTTGTCTTGTAATGAAAAAGGTGTATGGAACCAAGGTAGAAGAGGTTCCACGTGGCGGAAACACCTTCAAGCCATTGAAAGTCATTATCAGGACTGAAATTGTTCGTCTTATTCTTGACCCCGGGCCCAAACAAAACGAAATATCTCTGCTAGACATTTCTTCAGTCTTCGAAGACAAAATGGTGCCGACAGAGACCGAATCGCAATCGTCGTTGAACGCCAATGAAGAAGAAACCATAACTGCTCAGATATTCTGCTCCGATGCTGCTATCAATCTGAACTGGGAACTTTGCGAGCTGGCTGATAACATAATGAAGCTCTATAGTCCAATTGAACGGGCTCCAGCACCGTCATTAGCACCCAAAAGCCACCCCTCTTCGATCGAGTCTAATTTTATCGTGCCTCCCAAATCGAGAAGTGTTGTACAGGTCCTAATCGCGACCGAAAAAGCCTCTATAACATTTGACACAATAAACATTAGGGCTGCCTCTATCTCTGAAGGTCTGAAAGCTTCTTTCATCATGACTAATGATACGATCGAAACGCCAAAAGCAATAACCCTTGTTCTTGCGGCTGAAACTGCCACATCGAAGGCCCGGAGTCATTCTCAAGAGCTCACGCTCTATCAAATACGATTTCCAAGCATATACACTTCATTCGAGAGACACCTTAGTGGTGAACTCCCCACAAATATTATTAAATTAGCTGGAAATTGTCAGCAACTGTCTTTTACAGCGCAGCAAGACATTTTAGGTCTCATCGAGGTGTTAGACCTTATTATTGGTGACGAGGTTGCGCAACTTTACCTTCTCAGCAAGAACCTCCCAGAAAAGAAGCTTCGACATCACCCAAAGAACGTCGAAAGCAACCCTTCAATCACCAAGATTAACGTAGCCCTGTTTTTGGATGAATATCACATTAGTATTCCTCTACTTCATTCATTGACATATAAAGTCTCTGGTGTTGTGGCCAGGGCTTCAGTTGCAGCTCAGATGGGCTCGGAAATCATTTTCGATTTCGATGTCAAGGAGCACTCTCACGACATGCAAACCATGGTCGCCAACATGTCAAAGAGCATATCTCTTCTTCAAATGCCACCGACAAACGGGCGCATTGTTTCTCACATTTCAGATTTGGAAACCACAGTGTCTCTGTTCGTGTCAGTTGAGCCAGTCGAGCTTGATGCCGCTGCGATCTACAACCTTTTGACGGCTCTGAATCGACCTGAGATATCGAGTGTGATTACCGATGCACAAGAAGATATCAGTGCAATGCAAGGTCATCTGAATGAAATCTTCGGTGATCGTCCGAAGGTTTCCGAGAAGCCGAAAGGAGAAAGGAAGCCATTCATATATGATGCACATTTGACGCTTGCGGGCTTCAACATATTTGCCAGTTCGCACGGAGTTAATGAAGATTCGACTAGAGCGAGACTCGATTTGAACCTTGGGTGCATTCAACTTGTATTCGCCAACCGCCTCGAGCCAAACGGGCCCACTCTGTCTTTCCCTGAATTACGAGTGAGCTTACGGCACATACTCTTCGAGCTTTCACAATGGAACAGAGAAGGGACCAGACCATGTGGAAATCTTTCTTTTGCTGCTTTTCTGACTGCGACATCTAAATTGAACGCCAGCCGCGAGGAAGTCAGATCTTTCCACGTGAAGAGTGACACTCTAAAGATAAATCTATTCGCTGAGACTGCATCGTCCGTCGTTGACATCATCGGATACCTACAAAACAAGATTAAAGATATCGACTTGTCGCGTGAAAAGAAGTATCTTCGCAAGCTGCGGAAATCAAAGCCCAAGATCACTGTCAACGATGAGCAGCAGCCAGATAACAGTAGTACAACTGCATCTACCGTTATCTTTTCTTCAATGTACTCATTGGAGTTACTAAACATGCAGGTCTGTTGGCTCGTAGGAACCTATAACATCGATCATTCGTCCCAACAAGAAAGAGAAGATCTAGTGCTGTCCCTAAAACGAATTAATCTTTCCAACAAGAAAGAGAACACGGCAAGGTTGACTATAGAAGATCTCCAGTTGCAAATGATACCAGCGTCCCAAGATAAGAGTCAACGCTCTCTAAATTCTGCTCTACTTCCAGAGGTCATTTTCAATGTTGGCTATGTATCGATGGCAGATTCTCGACGCCTGGCCTTCCAGGCGGCTGGTAAATCACTCGATCTCCGCCTAACATCTCAGTTCATGGTTCCTGGTGCCACCTTGAAAAAGTCCATTGGCTCAGCCGTCGACAAAGTTCGCGCTGCATCGGCAACTTGGTCAAAGCCAGCATCGGGCACCGCCACAGAGGAAGCTCGAAGACAACCGTTCTTCGGGACGAAGCGTATGGAGTCTCTACTTGTAGATGCAGATTTTGCGGGAGCTGTGGTATATCTCTCTGGAAAGAAGGTTTCTGACACCTCCAGAAAGGCTCATGATGGCAAGGGAAGTCGAGCTGCTCAAACTGGTAGATATGGGCAATTCACACAGACGGACGCCAGTAGCGATACTGTTCTTCGTGCTCCGGGTCTTGCTTGGAGGATAGAATACAAGGACGACGGGTTTAATGATCCATCATTGAACGCTGAAATCAAGGTTGACGCATCCTCCAACATATTATACCCAGCTGTTGTCCCGCTTATCATGGAAATCTCGTCTACGGTCAAGGATATTGTGAGCGAAGACGACGACAAGAAGCCTTTGCCACCCAAAACACAACAGCAAAAGTTCATGAGTACGGATGAAGACAACATTCTAACCACAGACCCTAGCGCTGTGCTAGGTCGGACTAGACTCAATCTGGGATTCCGAATTTGTAGACAAGAGTTCAGTCTGAGCTGTCAACCTATAGCACGTGTGGCTGCAACTGCTCGCTTCGAAGATATCTACGTCACCGTAAACACCGTCAAATCTAGTGAACATGGGCACTTTTTTGCTGCCTCTGCTATATTCACGAGGCTGCAAGCATCTGTTCAACACGTTTACTCTCGCGAATCCACTGGTAGTTTTGATGTCGACTCGGTCTTTCTATCCTTGATGAATAGCAAGCATGTCAGTGGGACAAGTGGCGTTTCTGCGATACTTAAGATAAGTCCAATGAAGGTCTTGGTAAATGCCAAACAAATACAGGATTTCTTGCTCTTCAGAGAAATATGGGTTCCACCGGAGATCAGGAAAAGCTCCCCAACACCAGCACCAACACCAACATCGTCCACCCTGCAGTCACAAACGTACCTGGTCCAAAGGTATCAACAAGTCGCAGCAACAGGAGCGTTTCCTTGGAATGCAACTGTGTCAATTGAAGAGCTCGATGTGCAACTAGATCTTGGGCAAGCAATAGGAAAGTCTGCATTCATAATTACAAAGTTCTGGATATCTTCTAAGAAAAATTCGGATTGGGAGCAGAATCTGTGCCTCGGGTTTGACAAAGTAGGGGTTGACAGTACCGGAAGAATGAGTGGTTTTGTGTCCCTTCAAAATTTCAAAGTGCGCACTTCAATTCAATGGCCTGCTCGTGAGATGGCCTTGAATCAAACACCATTGGTACAGGCATCCCTGGGGTTTAGCCAACTTCGTGTCAAGGCTGCTTTCGATTATCAAGCTTTTCTGGTGGCCGATATCACATCATTCGAGTTTCTAATGTACAATGTTCGAAATGGCTCTTCAGCCAAGGGCGATCGTCTCGTTGCAATACTTGATGGTGAGGCAGTACAAATCTTTTGTACTACTAATACAGCGTCTCAATCATTAGCGTTGTATCAGGCGTTCCTACGGCTCGCTCAAGAGAAAAGAACAAACTATGAGACTTCCCTTATCGAAATTGAGAAATACATGAAACGGAAGTCTATCTCGCATCCACTGTCACCACATCCTAAAGCGTCAACCCACACCAAAAATGACAAGCAGGCCAAGTCTCCGATATCTCTTCATACCGATGTTATCGTCACTCTGAAAGCTGTCAATATTGGTGCATTCCCAAACACGTTCTCGAATCATCAGGTCTTCAAATTAGAAGCCCTCAATGCGCAGGCTCGTTTCGCTGTAACAATGGAACATGGAAAAATCCATAGTGTCTTAGGTCTAACCCTTGGCCAACTCCGCATCGGCCTTGCTGGGGTTAAGCAAGTTGACATGCCCAAAACTGTGGGTGAGATCTCGGTTGAAGACGTAGTTAGTAGTGCCACAGGGTCGCGTGGCGGAACAATTTTGAAGGTTCCTAAGGTCGAGGCGACAATGCAGACTTGGCAAGTCCCTGAATCTAACCATATTGATTACATCTTCAAAAGTTTTTTTGAAGGAAAGGTTGAAGTCGGGTGGAATTATTCTCGTATAAGCTACATTCGAGGCATGTGGGCCTCGCATACGAAAGCTCTCGCACAACGACTTGGGAAGCCTCTTCCAATCTCTGCAGTCAAGATCACGGGGGTCCCCGACGAGGAAGATGGAGAAAGAAAGGGAGGGGAACAGCAGAAAATTACGGCTGAAGTCAATGTCCCGCAATCCAAGTATGATTATACGGCGCTTGAGGCTCCTATAATCGAGACGCCACAATTGCGGGATATGGGTGAAGCTACGCCACCGTAAGTCTTGTCCAGTAGATTTGAAAGAAAGAAGACATGTGCTAATTCTCGATAGGCTGGAATGGATTGGACTTCACCGGGATAGGTTACCCAATTTGACTCACCAAATTGTGATAGTGACTCTTTTGGAGCTGGCAAGTGAGGTAGAAGATGCTTATGCAAAGATTTTGGGGTCCTCTTGATCCTGTAACTGAGAAAGGGGGTAGATTATATGTATTTTTTTTGTAATGATAGGCGGAATAGCATGAGCAAGCGGGATGGCATAGCCGCATAGCGAGGAGTTGGCCAGCATATTTTCGTAAGTGCTATTGATTGTACATTAAGATTTTATTATTCATACTTGGTTCTCATAGAAGAGTTCTCGATGGATCCAGTAGCTATAAGATCGGTGTACCTTGTGAAGCTCCCTTGTGGCGAGCAAGAGGAAGAACAGCAAATAAGGGCTAGCCTAATTTGTTCGATTTTCTAAAATAAGTTCAATCCTAGTATTGTAAGCTTTTGGGAAAATTACTGTGACTAATCAAAGGCTTCAAGAGCGTCAAGTTCACCTAGGGAGGCAGAGACCTGCTCAGACTGTGGAGCCAGCTCACACTCCACATTAGTACATGTGCATATGCTAGAATTAGTCCATTGTAGAACCAATGAATAATTATATTTACTTAAATTAGCGCTGGTGCTAGAGTCTCATTAGCTAGCATAATCGAGGTAGCTTTTCTTGGACTTTTGCGCTTTGGTAACAGAACTATTCTAGTTAGTGATATAGCACTTAGGAACATGCCTATTTTATTTCTAATTGGTACTAATAGAGATAATTACAGAGACCCGATTAACTCGAATTAATTTTTCGCTAATTCTACTGAATAGCTTATCTTTGTTAATAGGGTGCTAAATACTGGTACATCTATAAAAAATGCGTAAAAATAATTTGTAAACTGATTCTTGTTGTGTGGGATACCTGTAGCCTGTGATGTGGCAAAGCCCCTCATCAGAAACCTCGGGTCTCTTGCAAGAGACCAAAAGTCTAATGTCAACTTGACGGAGTATAATTTCTCGCATAGTCGCAAAGACACCATAAGCCTCGCCCTATGCAGTCACCTATGACTCTTTCCCGTTCATTTGGCGTCCCTGATTCAGGGCTAGGCCCTGGTTTGACGAAGATGGTGGCCTGAGGCGGCGAGGAGGGGTAGCGCCGAAATAAACCCCGCTACTTGGTACGCCCATCCATTATCCATCTCTCAAATTCTTCCCGCCCACCTTCTCCTCCTCTTGACATCCTGCCGGCAGCTCTCCCCCCATCTCATCTCGAGCCTCAATCTGCCATCTCCTCGCGATCTCTATCTTGCTTGTCGTGGATATCCAGGACAGCGCACGATAGACATCTACACTCAGGTGGTTTTTTGATCCCACCCTCGAGTCTTCTCTACATCAGCGCTCCGGCGTCTTTCGAAAAAATCTTCAACTAATCAGCTTTTCGAAGCCCCACTGCCAACATGGTTAAGTAAGTAGATTTATCTCCTGTGAATCCCTTCGTCGCTACAGGTCGTCGGCCGTGGCCATCTGCAGATTTACAACGTCGTCGACGACATCATCATCGCCCCCGCGTCGCAGAGTTGAATGCGACCCCTCTCGGAGATAAGGGTACTTTTAGAAAAACAGCTGCTAATGGGTCTTGCAATGCAGCTTCACCGTCGAAGAGGTGCGAGAGCTGATGGACAAGCCTACGAACGTTCGTAACATGTCCGTCATTGCTCACGTCGATCACGGAAAGTCCACCCTCACCGATTCCCTTCTCTCCAAGGCCGGTATTATCTCTGCCGCAAAGGCTGGAGATGCCCGAGCCACCGATACCCGTGCCGATGAACAGGAGCGTGGTATTACTATCAAATCCACGGCCATCTCTCTGTATGGTCACTTGGAGGATGATGAGGATATCAAGGAGATTACCCAAAAGACCGACGGAAAGGATTTCTTGATCAACTTGATCGATTCGCCTGGTCACGTTGATTTCTCATCTGAAGTTACTGCTGCTCTCCGTGTTACTGACGGTGCTCTCGTTGTCGTCGATACCATTGAAGGTGTCTGTGTACAAACCGAGACCGTTCTCCGACAAGCTCTTGGTGAGCGTATTAAGCCTGTTGTCATTATCAACAAGGTCGATCGCGCTCTTCTCGAGTTGCAAGTCTCAAAGGAAGATCTTTACCAATCCTTCTCGAGAACCATTGAGTCCGTCAATGTCGTTATCTCCACCTACTTTGACAAGACTCTCGGTGATGTCCAAGTTTACCCATACAAGGGAACAGTCGCTTTCGGTTCCGGTCTCCATGGCTGGGCTTTCACCGTTAGACAATTCGCCATGAGATACGCCAAGAAATTTGGTGTCGACAGACTGAAGATGATGGAGCGTCTTTGGGTAAGCATATTTACACTCATATGGTTGAAATTCCCATAACTAACCAAAATCTTTCAGGGCGACAACTACTTCAACCCCGCTACCAAGAAGTGGACCAAGAACGGCACTCACGATGGCAAGCAGCTCGAGCGTGCTTTCAACCAGTTTATTCTCGACCCAATTTTCAGAATTTTTGCAGCAGTCATGAACTTCAAGACCGATGAGATTCCAACCTTGCTCGAGAAGCTTTCCATCAAGCTCGCACCAGAAGATAAGGAGAAGGAGGGCAAGCAACTCCTCAAGGTTATCATGCGAACTTTCCTTCCCGCTGCCGATGCTCTTTTGGAGATGTTGATTCTCCATTTGCCATCCCCAGTGACCGCTCAAAAGTACCGTGCCGAGACTCTGTACGAAGGTCCCCCAGATGATGAGGCCTGTATCGGTATCCGAGACTGTGACCCTAAGGCTCCTCTCATGTTGTACGTCTCAAAGATGGTGCCAACATCCGATAAGGGTCGTTTCTACGCTTTCGGTCGTGTCTTCGCCGGAACTGTCAAGTCTGGATTGAAGGTCCGTATCCAAGGTCCTAACTACACCCCAGGAAAGAAGGATGATCTCTTCATCAAGGCTATCCAGCGTACCGTTCTCATGATGGGCGGTAAGGTTGATCCTATTGAGAACGTCCCAGCCGGTAACATCTTGGGTTTGGTCGGTATCGATCAATTCTTGTTGAAGTCCGGAACTCTCACCACCAGTGAGACTGCCCACAACTTGAAGGTCATGAAGTTCTCCGTCTCCCCCGTCGTGCAACGTTCCGTCGAGGTTAAGAACGCCCAGGATCTCCCCAAGCTTGTTGAAGGTCTCAAGCGTCTCTCAAAGTCCGATCCTTGTGTTTTGACTTTCATTTCCCCATCTGGTGAGCACGTCGTCGCTGGTGCCGGTGAGTTGCACTTGGAAATTTGCTTGAAGGATCTCGAGGAGGACCACGCAGGTGTTCCTCTCAGAATCTCCGACCCAGTCGTTTCTTACCGTGAGACTGTTACTGGCAAATCCAGCATCACCGCGTTGTCCAAATCACCTAACAAGCACAACCGTCTTTATATGATTGCTGAGCCTCTCGACGAGGAGGTTTCCAAGGAAATCGAGGCTGGCCGAATCAGTCCACGTGACGATTTCAAAGCTCGTGCCCGTATCTTGGCCGATGACTTTGGATGGGATGTCACTGATGCCCGTAAGATCTGGTGTTTCGGACCAGATACCAACGGTGCCAACCTTTTGGTTGATCAGACCAAGGCCGTCCAGTACCTCAGTGAAATCAAGGATTCCGTCGTGTCCGGTTTCCAATGGGCTTCAAGAGAAGGACCTGTTGCTGAGGAGCCAATGCGATCTTGCCGATTCAACATTATGGATGTTACTCTACACGCTGATGCTATCCACAGAGGTGGTGGACAGTTGATCCCAACTGCTCGTCGTGTTCTGTACGCCGCTGCTCTCTTGGCCGAGCCAGGTCTCCTTGAGCCAGTGTTCTTGGTCGAAATTCAAGTGCCTGAGAGCGCCATGGGTGGTGTTTACGGTGTTCTTACCCGAAGACGTGGTCACGTCTTCAACGAGGAGCAACGTCCAGGAACCCCTCTTTTCACCATCAAGGCATACCTTCCAGTTATGGAGTCCTTTGGATTCAACGCCGATCTCCGATCGCACACCTCTGGTCAAGCTTTCCCAACCTTGGTCTTTGACCATTGGCAAATTCTCCCAGGTGGATCGCCCATCGATGGTACATCTAAGGTTGGTCAAGTTGTACAGGCCATGCGTAAGCGTAAGGGTATCAAGGTTGAGGTTCCAGGTGTTGAGAACGTAAGTTTATCCATCTTTTTCCGTTATGACAAGATAAGAGATATACTAATTTTTACTTTCAGTACTATGATAAGCTATAGATGTGCGCTATCTTGGTTGATAGATTTTCTCCTCACCATGTATGTTTTGCGCGTCTACCTTAGGAGAAGATTACCAGCAGCTCTTGCATACGAAACGCCCGAATCACGATATGATGAAAAATTGCCGCCCCCGATGACCCGACTTTTGATGGAATGGGTGATTTGACGGGAGGCCAAAAGCAAAAATGACTTCACTCGTCAAAGGTGATCAGTTTCCTCACTTGTTCCTTTCTTTTTTGTTAAGCAAGTCGAGATTCGGTCCACATGTATGTAGCTAGCAGCATGAGAATCGAAGAAAAAAAATTGTAGAACATGTGTTTTCAGTGACGTGACTTGAAATCTATGATTTAGGTTAAACACTTGATGAAAATTCGAGATTTATATTTCTATAATTTGTATACTTATATAACGTACGAGTAGTAGATGCCTTCGAAAGTTCCGGGCATATGCTACCCACCTTTCCAATAGGGTATAGGTGAAAGTGGTAGGATAACACAGGTGCCAACTTGATTTCAGCAATTTCGCTTTTTGTTTCGGAAGTGACTTCGTTTCTCCCAAGTTTTGTGATATAGACGTTTGTCGTTCTATAGAAGTTAAATGGAGATTGTTTTCCTTCCCATGCGCCCACCCAAGGCCGTTGCTGTGCGTGTTTTATCAATCAATACACATACATACCTATACATACTTTTACAATTCCCCATCTTTCCATCAACCTTTGTAAATTGAGTCTAAGAAGACCCGGCCAGAACCTCTCTCACAATTCTAGCCACCTCCCCCCTCTCCACGTTCCTCTCACCCAGCACATCCTTCTCAAAAACCCTCCTCGACACATCGCCGATGCTTAATTTCTTGCCGCCCTCGGCCTCGGCCTCCGTCTTCATCCTCTCCACCAACCCTACAACGACCTCCCTCACCTCATCCACCCCCATCATCTCCACACCCCCGGCGTATTCCTCCAAGATCTTGATCTGGTCCTCCTCTTTCCTCACGAGGTCCTCGCGCGACGCCTTTTGGAAATCGGCAATGGCGGCCTGCGAGGCGGAGACGTGTTTGAGGATCAAGGCTCGGAGCGCGAGATCGGTGGTTATGGGTGTGGAGGTCTTGGAGGCGTTGAGAGTGCTGGCTAAGAGGGCGCGGAGGACGGTGAGGCGCGGGGTGTCTTTGGCGCGCATGGCGGTTTTTAGGTCGGTTCTGGGAGGTGTTAGGGCGGAGGGCGGAGGGCGGAATTGAAGGTTTTGGGGGTTAGAGTTTGGATTGGGGGAGGAGATTTTGTGTGGTGAAGGGAAGGGGGTGAGAGGGGGAAGGCGCGATAGGGAAGTTACTGTGTTGGTTTGGTGGAGGGGTAACCTACCGTAGTTTTAGGAGCATTGGGGGGGTGGATGAGGTCTCTGTTGCATAGCTGCGACGAGCGAGCCGTGAGGCTCGGAAGAGGAGTTGTCTTGATATCATTGTTGCAATGCTTCTGGTAGGTTGAGACAAGGAGGTGAGGGGTTCGGCGGGTGTTGGAGGGGTCAAATCAATTGAAGCTTTCTCCCAGATCGTGTTTGGGAAAAGCCAAACTAATTTTTTTTTCTTGAGCTTGGAGCTTGAGCTCCGTACTCGAGTCCTCGTCCAACGACGTCTCGTCTGGCGGTTTGGCCAAGACCTGCATCAGACGTGAGTTCCCTTCCCCACCCCCGCCTACTCAGACGCGGAAGTGCAGCAGGTGCAGGAAGTGCAGGAAGTGCAGGAATGGCTTTAGAGTTGCCAACTCAGCTGACGGACGTCCCGGGACGTTGGAAACGAACAACAAACAGCGTTCAACTTACTATACGAGTTCTACTTACAGCTCACCGTGCACGCACGAGGACTCGAGTACTTAAAGCGGTTGGTCTCCTCCAACGATGACAAGTGGAAGCCATCCCTATACGGCTCGTCGTCGAGAAGGAAGTGAGAGAAGGAAGGAACGGCCATAGACGGTATGTTTCTCTCCTGCCTTGGCCCCCGCGAGCCCGGCCTGTCCTGGTCACCTGATTGGTCGCTTTGCTCCTTCCCTTGTTCAGCCTCTACTTGCAACCTCGCAGCTTCCAGTTCGCAGCTTCCAGTTCCCAGCTTCTTCCTCCCCGTTGTTGCCGAGATGAGCACGTGAGCAGGTTACCAGCAGTTGCCTTGCGGGAGGAGAGTCTGGTTGTCTGACTTTATGCTCTCCTGCTTATTGCTTACTGGCCATTGCAGTACGCACTTGCCAGACGATGACTCGATCTGTGGCTCATCATTTAGAGCATTCTCATGTCTATTACTTCGCACTTGCTTCGTTGTACAATGTTATGCGCTACCCAGGTATTTCCATTGACGTGTAACGTTTTGCCAGTACCTGTGCTGTGCTTGTGTCTGTGCTCGTACCAATACCCGTCTCTCTTGTCGTCATATCCTCATGCTAGTCTGGTGTTCCTATTTTCGTCCAACTTGATCACTGACGGCACTTCTCAGCTACGACGGACGAGAGACACAATAAATTATTGTGCTTTCTCTCTTCAGGCCTCACTTCAAACCCCTTCACTTTGGATTATTCACTTGGCTTTGTAATACCACTCTCCACTCACTTCCACTCGAGTCTTTTGACCTACGTCTCCCCCGCTGGTTGGCTGCTACATTATTCCTTTCGCGCTCGTCTAATCATTTTAAAGAGTTGCCTGCCTGTTGGTAATACTCAGCACCTCGATACTTCTCATCTGATCACCCAACAGACCCAGGTCCTTCGTCTTTCATACTCAAATCCATCAAACACTCTCTCCCACTTCAAAGTGTCACGGCTTGAATAAAATCACATTCACGTCATATCATCACTTTAATCATACCAACAACATGGCTCAACGCGCCCCTTCACCATCACCTTTCTACCATCCGGGTAATCCAGAACTCATCGACCATGAACCGGAATCCCCTCGCGGCCGGAAACGACGTCGCAGCAGTATTGGCGTCCAACTAGCCAACAAACACATGTCTACTCTTCGAGGTCGTGCCCGTTATCGAAGTCTCAGCATCTTGGGAAGAAGGGCACTCCACTCACACGACAACGAGACAAACTCAGCCGACGAAGAAGAAGAAGATGAGCTCTTCGACGCTAGCAGTAAAGTCGTCGGTATAGCCGTAGGCGCAGCAACTCTCGCCGCCGTAAAAGCCTACACCGATCGTGTCCCTTCTAGTCGTGCAGCCGTCTATCCGCATCTCAAGAAACTGGCCGATAGCCTCGTCATCCTTGCTAACTCGGGAGCGCAATCCGAGACTGAGTCTGAGACCGAGTCTTCGAATACTGAATCCACCATCTCTCCCAGCAAGAACGTTCATTCAAAAGCCCTCCATGAGGGGAACAAACGGAACCTTGCTACCTCGAATGCTTTCGATTACTCGCAGCGCGAGGCTGGAATTGAGAACCTGCCCATGTTTTGGAGCGAGAAGAAGAAGAGGAGTCAGAGTCCTAGTCGGAGTCGCAGTCGTAATGAGAAGAATAGGGGGACGCCGAGACCGAGGCGTCGACAGAGGACTCATTCTAGGAGTCGGAGACATGATTGAATGTCTACCATTACTACTTCTTTTGTGATTATCTTTCTTTGGGAAAATTGTGATTTCGGCAGCGTTTGGAGGAAAGGTCTTTTCTTTGGTCTGTGTTGGTAGCTGAGGATTGGATTGGGCTGTATTGGACTGGTTTGGGTGGATGGGCATGTATTATGGGATTTGAAAATTGGGCGTCTTTTTTCCTTCTTTTTCCGTTTTTTTCTTTTTCTCCGTTTGTAACGGGACGGGAACGGGGTTCGAATTTGGCTCAGGCTGGATGGGTATCGGGCTGGGTTTCCTTCTGGGTTGGTTGGTTCGGCTTGGTTTGGAGTTCTCATTTTTTTCTCCCGCGGTTCTCTGGCTTACTTGTTACTGGACGATGGTTGGATGGATCATGGATGGATTCTATCACGGGGCTTGAAAATTATGGGTTAAGGCGTTTTATTAGTTTTTGAGGTAGGCAGGTAGGCAGGTACTGTATATTCAATGAGTCAAATGAAATGTTTCTAAGTGATTGATTAGTGCATGATTCTGTGTCAAGGAGGGGAGAGAGGGTAAGGATGGGGTTTATTTTGTATTTAATGTCCCAGGGTGCCACACGCTCTTTCTATTCCTATTCCTATTCCTATTCCTATTCCTAAAAAACAGAAACAAAATGGCTGGCTACAACGGTAGTACAGCGGTACAAATGGTGGTGTACAGTACAAATGGGGATGGTGGCGGGCGAGCGAGAAAAAGAGAGCCCTCCACTAGGACTCTAGCGTACACATCCTACTCCTGCTCCTGCTCTCTAAGGGCAGGATATGTGAAGTTGTTGAAGGTTCCTGGCCCCGCCGCTAGCTCTTGTCGGTTGACAGTTGTTTGTCTGTCCTTACGTGATATAAAAATATCTCCTTTCCATTAATAGAGTGTTTTGTGGTATATACTGTATGTCGTGAAGGAGTGAGATGTTGATAGTTGATAGTTAATAGTCCACCTTTAATTAATGATTGGAAATAGGGATATACTATTCATACTAGGTAGAGCTTATTATTCGGATCTTAAGCACTACCTGTAGGGGTATACGTTGAATTATCATCTTGGAAGTAGAATCGTTTTATTCGACTTTATCTCTGGAATGGAATGGAATATAATATATTCTATATATAGTAAAAGGGGTCTGGAATTATAATTAAAGTGTAGTTATCGAATACGTACTGTATTATTTGAAAGAAAAGGTTGCTTTTTTTTTTTAACTCTAGATCGGATCAGGCTGACCTTTCGAACCTATCCTATATATACACGTATATGGAACCCCCTCTCTAGTGTTACTAATGGATAGTTAATACCTGGTAGTTACTATAACTAATAGCTTATTAGTAGTTTAGTTATTCAATTTTGGGTAAACCATTAGTATCCCTTAGTCCATAAATCACTCAGCGCCAAGGCTTGGCCTCAACGTCAGGTCTTGAATACACACAGTTCCATTAGTACTAGTCACGCGTCGAGTTACAGCTGCTTATCAAACCACCTACAGAAACGTCGTAAATCTATGATTTACTATTAGAAATGGTATAGCTTAAATTAATGTCTTCTGCTAGTTTAATAATTGTATAGTTTTAGTGGCTTCTATGTAAGTATATATATGCTATTAGTTACGAGATGAGGCGTTTTGATACTTGGCACGTCCTAATTAGGTATAGCGGTGCCACGGCTCGCTTAAAGCCCCGTACCAAGCCTGGGCGCTGAGTGATTTACGGACTACAGTAAGGGATATGGTAGTTTAGTTATAGATTTATATATAAACCGGTTATTTAATAGTTCCTTAATAGTTCTTGCTTAGTTATTAACACGTGATACCTTTGATACTATTCTAACATTCTAAGGAATATTCTATCTATATTATCCTACTACTACTATCTATATTATCTAACCACTACTATTAATATATTTCCAGATATGTCTTCACACTTGATAGACGACGATACTAGTGGCACTTTAGTTTTTATATAAATAGCTTCTTTTTTAATTTATAGCTTCTTAAAACTTACAGTTAATAGTAGTTACTATTAATTAACCAGTGGTTACCTACGATTACCACAGTTAACCAATAGTTACCGTTATCCTATTAGTTAACCACTTTACCATTGGTTAACCACTATTTATGACGGTTTGGTTTGGTTATAGCCTCTCCCTTAGTAGTTTAGTCTGGTTTTGCTATAAAATTAATGGTTAACCATCCATTGGTAACACTGCCCCTCTCCCCCTAAGTTTAGCGAGTGACGATAACGCATCTTAACTGGGGTTTGAACCCGTCCGCGCTTAGTTGACGTTTTCTTTTTGGGAAGGGGGCATATCGTTACGTATGGGAAGGGAATGATGTCGGGGTTGGGGATCCATGGATTCCCAGTTCTTGGGATTCTTTACTGGTTGTATCTTTTTTTTTTTGAAGGGATGGGAGGAAGAATTTTCTAAGATATGATATTCGGACTTTAGCAACTACTACTCAACGTACGATGCGACGGAAATGCTATCTACTCACTATTTCTTTTTTTTTTCTTGAAATGTTTTGTTGAAATCTTTGTGTGAAAGTCTGGACGGAAATATAAAAGTGTTGGTTCTCTCGTGGGGATGGAAAGGGCAATGAGCTGGTATTTTATGGAGTTGTGGATTGATTGGATGATTGTTTGAACGTATTCTGGTGCATGGAATGCGAATCGTAGATACGTGTTGTCTAGTAGATGATAAGGCGGGTGGGATGTAATCTTATATGTAGGTGATGAGTTGAGTGGAAGGGGTCTAATATTGGGAACTGTTGCTGAGAGGAGTATGTTACATTGACTGTGCTGGGCAGCCGCTGGCTTGGCGAATAAGCCTAGCAGTTTAGGTTAATGTTGTTGTGTTGCTATGGTTTTAGTGCGCTCGTGTGGTTCTTTGGGAAGGGGGATTCTGTGCGCATGGGTTGGAATCAGGGGAGGGAAATAGGAGGGAAGAAGGAGGTCGGGAATCAGCTACCAATCTTTGTATTAGACTGATGAAATGTGGAGGGGGTAGTGTTTATAAGGGTTGAAGGTTAAGACACTTTGTATGTTAATAGGAATTCTCAGGTTACGGAGTAAAAAGTTAAGCGAGGGCTAGGTAAGACTGTGTGATTTAGGCGAGTGAGAATAACAAAGCTTGAAGAAACAGAATTGAGAAAGAGACTTGCCAGGAGAGTGAGATATAGATATGGAGTTGCTTTCTCAATGCTTTTAAGGTTTCAAAGAATCTATTCAGTCTTTACGACTACATCTGACAACTCTTAGATGAGGTTCTAGATCTTTATCCAAGTCGTAAGCTCCCCCAAAAACTCATGCATCTTGTGGCAACCCAACCAACTTCAAAGAATCATCCCAGAGTCTCTTTTCAATCACCTCATCAAAAGCATCAGGATGGTATCCAAAAGCCTCATTCTTCGCCTGCCCCATCACCTCAATCTCCCTACAGTCCTCCAAATATTTGCCGCCAACCCCGTTCCACTCCTTCCCCACGGCCGCTAAAACCGTCGTCGCGGCACCCTGTGGGACATCTTTCATAAGAAGCTTGTAGGCGTTAAAGAAGTCCTGGACTTCCTGTGGAAGCTCCACGCCCGGCGCACTCATCGTATCGATGGTACCCGGCATAAGCGAGTTCGCAAAGACGCCCTTGGAGCCATAACGTCGCGTGATCTCGTTGGCGAAGTGGACGTTCGCCCGCTTGGCTTGTCCGTATGCCAGTCCGGTTTGGTAGGGAATTTTCGTAAAGGAGTAATTATCTTCCGGGTAAACAGGACCGACTTGATGCGCCATGCTAGATACAACAACCACCCTCGATTGGAACTCGGGCGTCGCAGAGGCGATCAAGAGATCCTTGACCAAGTTAAAGAGCAAAAAGTGAGCAACATGGCAAACACCAAACTGAGCCTCGAACCCATCAACCGTCAACTCCTTTTGCTGAAGCATCATGAGTCCCGCATTCGGAATAAGTACATTCAATTTCCCTCCCAACTTGGCATTGCGTTCGCGGAACTCGGCAGCGCCTTTACGTACGCTGGCCAGCGAGGCCATATCCATTTCCAGCAACTCGACACGTCCTGGTTCGAGGATACCAGCTAGTGCCTTCTCGGCCTTGGGGAGATTGCGGACGGCACAGAAGATTGTGGCCCCGGTGGTAGCGAGGACTCGTACTGTTTCAACGCCGATTCCTGCTGATGTGCCGGTGACCAACATGGTTTTGCCTTTTAATTTTCCCACGAGGTCATCGTCGAGGATGATTTGTTCGGCAGTGGGACGGTGGTCGCCTGGTCCTTTGGCGCCTTTGTGGGCTTCTTCGTATTTGGCTGTGGAAACACCCATTTTGTGATAAGTTATATGATCGAGCTTTGGTTTTGGTTGGCTAGTTATAGACTTTCCAAGTCAAGTGAGAGAGGTTGGTAAGGAGAAACAGCTGTTTGATAAAAATGAATACAATCGTGGGGAGGCATAGAACTTATATACAACTGTATGGTGGTGTACATCACATCCCCACACATTGAGCACTCTCACAAGGATATTCTCTTGGGAAACTCCTTGAAACGTTTGGCCTGAATCCACAATAGAGCTGCTTAGTAAATGGCCCGCTATAAATTAGGATGATTGCTAATACAAATGTACTATTGCATCCCATCTCGACAACCTCTCATGATACCTGGAGAACCCGCAAAGTACAGTTTCCATCCACAAATAGAGCAAGAGCCTATGGGAAAAGCAATCTAGATTTTGCAAGAATCGTTGTTACTGTACAATGCCATACTATTGAGAAATCCACGCAACCAAGCGGGACCCCGCCGCAGCAACGCCTTACCCGGACTCTCGGCGGAATGATGTGTTGAACCAAGACCCTCCATGAATGTCTACACGCGGAAAACACGGTACAGTGGATAGACAGCTCGGGTTGCCCCTCGTGAATCTTATGTGATGTTTATGTCGCCCAGATCCGAGTCTCTAATTCGCTGGATTTGCTAAAAGTTAGGCCAGATCCGTACTTCGAAGTATCAATAGTCAGTGCGCTTCCCTCGGCGCTATCTCAAGACTTGGGGGGACTCTGATATATCCAGCCTCGTCCCAACACAGTTTACAAGATGCGATAGCAACCAATAAAACAACTCGGAAGTTGACCCCTGCAAGCGAAATCGACTACTGGATTGGTACAGTACAGTGACAGACTTTTTGCCGAGCTCTCGACCTCAAGAGAAAAAGAGGGGTCCTGAGAACATTGCGAAGGCATAACCCCTCAAAACATATGACTTCACCGACGGAGAACCATCGGATCTAAGGAGTTGAAATTCTATTGATCCGATATTATTTCCGGACGTTGACCACTTTATTATCCGGACCATCGTTCACGCTTTTATGCATTTTCTCCGAGCAAAGCATGAAACGATAAATGAAGCGAGATACGCGGGTTTTATTTGACTCTAGAAGTACGTTGAGCAGTTCGAAGAATAGGCTGAAACTAGGACAATAGGTTCGGACCGAGTATTCTGTCTTCGAATTACAGCTCAACACATGGCTCCCAAGATTCGCTTAAGCACTTGGGGGTCTGACTTTGGGTATTTTTCTTCTAGTCTGCTAGAACCAATTCGGACTCGTTTAGGATAAGGAGAGCACAGTAGGTACATTAATTGGAGCTGAGCATCTATTTTTGACCAACGAAAACAGTCGCGATGAATAGGCAAGTCAGAACAAAAATTGGTACAGAACTGCTACTTGCGTTCACTTCAACTTGTCTGTAGAAATGCCGCGTCATAACGTAGCGAAGGTCTGCAATCTGGAGTCTTGATATGGTGTTGTGCTGTGGTCTTTCGACTCAGAAAACAAAAATGAATCAATAGGAAAACACTCGCTTATACACAAGCAAGAGCAGTGATACGTTCACCATAGCGTTTCTAATGGCCATGTTTGTATTTTTCTCCATATTCTTCTGGTGGACAGATAAGTCTTACTAGTAAAGATTAGCATGAGTGCAATCCAAACTTCGTGCTTCAACTTACTAAGATCATTCAGAGGTAGTCTCCTCTCTTCGTGTGGTCCCGATTACGCATACCACATCTCTACTAATTCCTCGGAATTCCCCGTATTGCCCTCCAAGCAAGTCCCGTAATTCCATTTTTAAAGAGAGCCCCTTTAGATCACCCACCTAACGAAACAAATCCGTCAAACTCAACCTCCTGCCAACCGCCGCCTCATTCATAGGCAACCTCACATTCGCATCCCCACCCCCCATCCTCATAGCCTCCTCCCACTTCTCCCTAATAAGCCTACAATTAACCTCCCTCGTATCACTCTTATCAGCATGAATAAAAAACCCCATCGTCTTCATCTCCTCCCCATCGCCCACCCCAAGCAACAAAAACTCCTCCGTAATCTCCACATTCACCACCTGCGCCAAATTCAGAATCAGATTATCCAGGCCCCTCCTATTCATAACCACGATACAGTGTTGCACTGTACCAGCCAGGGACGCAGGCGCGAGTTGGCAGACGAACAGCGTCCCTTCGATCTCGGTCTTGTTCCAGGAACTGCTCTCGGGGAGGAAGGTGTAGATTTGGGTCGAGGGGGCGATGGAGAGGATGGATTGAATGGAGGGGTGGTGTCGTCGGAGAACGGAGAGGTTCAGTTCTGTGTTTGAACGCGTGGGGACGGGGGGTGCGTAGAAGGCTTCGGATTCGTAGTCTGAGGCTTGGACGGCGACGGGGTGGGATTGTGTGTTGCTGTTGTTATGGCGTTGTCGGGTTTTGCGGGGCGTCATGATGTCTGCGATGGTTTTGTATGAAGTGGTTGTAGTAGGGAGAGCAAAGATGTGGATCTTGATGAGCTATGAAGTGGAAAGCTCGAGGTTCAGTGGTGGGTGGTCGAGGTGGGGGTTGAGAAGGCGATGAGGATTCTTATTATGATGAGAATAGACAGACGCCGTGAGAAATATTGTTAGAGCGCGTTGCACGTATTTGATGTATTATGATTCAGATAGCAAGAATTGGTAAGTTGTACCAAGTCGGGAGTTGTTCGTCGTGTGCCAGTGTTGTTGCGTTTCCGTCAACTTGAGGTCATCACAGAAGCTGAGGGCGCCTCATTACTGTAGCTGCAAGGATCTCCGCGCCCGGGGTAAACCCACCTCGCTTCCATCCACAGTGAATCAGACGAGTACTACATACGCTTATTTATATCTCTTGACGAGCCAATAGAATTAATCATAATAGAGAGCTTAGAAGATCTTTCCACACAACTTTGAAATTTTCTAGAAGCCTAGAATAAATAGCTAATTACTAACTTTACTACCCTTTCCGGCTGCAATGGGTTTCTTAATACTAGTAAGGTGCACTCTCTTTTTCTTCATAGTCTTTTGGTCCTTATAAGAGTTGTTTATATACTAAGCGCTCTTGCTATCACAGAAATGATTCGACTTAGTTTTCGAATCTGTTCTTCTATCTTCCAACCAACTAAATAATTACTAGGCACTAGCCACGGCATTGGAAACAGTATATATCCTAAGTTATAGCTGGAAACAGCTACAATAGTGAAAGGTGTGCATGTAACAAGCTGTTCTCAATTCGTCCTCTCTTTGACAAGAAAGCTACTGGTCTTTGGAACGTCAAACACAGAACACTGGAACTCATTTCTCAGCTTTCCTTGGATAATCTACTTGACCAAGAAATCAAACTTGATTTTCTAGGGGGAAAACCCATCAGCTATTGTAGAACAAATACGGAACACATGGGTTTTTTGTTCACATTCTTCATTATCAGATTATATACAAGACAACCAAAAGGTCAGATACCTAGTGATCACATAAAACCCCTACGTCTCTACAGAAGGACCGACCCTCTCCCTCTCCTTAATAAGTCCAGCAGAGACACTTAAGTTCTCCGCGCCACTCAGCGCCTTAGCAATCATAGTCTCATGCCTCTCCCTAACAATTCTTCTTAGGGCACTAATAAGGAACCCAGAGACCAAATCCACAGACCAGGTATCTGGTATCAAACTGAGCACATGAGCAACCTCAAACCATCCACCAAACCGTTCCAGAAGATTACTGGTCTGCTCCACGCGATCACTGATGTTATCGATGCGGAGGAACTCTGAGAGTAAGTAGCCAAATAGTTTTGATTGTTCCCCCCAAGATGGTAGTTGCTCGCGAGCTATGGTCCCAGATGTTGGGTGGTAAATACTCGATCCGCCTAGGAGACAGTAATTAATCGCCGTGTCATAATCTCCCAATCCATGGGTCAAAAGACGCAAAGCTTCCTCATGATGAGATTGTCGGCCGTCGAGAATGATGACCTCGGGCACAAGCTCTTTGGTAAAGGGAGCTATCCGCTCGAGAATAGCGGCAACGTCGTACTGTGATGCAGATCCCTGACTGCCACCAAGGAGTTGAAGTAGTCGAAGTCGACTCTGCCACCAATCCGCGTCGATTGTATTGTCAGTAATGAATTGCCTGTAGGTAGGCTTCGGGGGTTGTAGAGCACGGTACGATTCATATGTCTGAATCAATATGTTTCGTGCCTCTGGTGATTCCTCAAGCTTCTTGATGACAACATCTAGATAATATGCTATCAGCTCGTTGATATACTCCGAATGCTGTTTGCTGAAGACCAAATATTCGAGGTATGTCTTCACGGCTCCAGGCGCACCTTCTCGCAAGATTTGGACAACCTGAGCTGGTTCAAATTTTACGTAGTTCCTGTCCTCGGCGAAAACCTGGACTCCAAGTGTTGGATTTCGTGTGGCTAGCCAAACACCGTATTCTTGGACTAAAGCTGGACTGCGGACTTTCAGAAGATATTCTCGGACCCTCACTTCACCATCTCTAAACTCGCCTCCCTCGTCACCTCCACCCTCAACAATTCGACGCCATGTTTTCAACACATCACCTGCCATTTTGCGGCTTTGATATAAACGACTAAGCACAAAGAGACGCCTATGGGACTCCAAGAGTGAGACTGCTCTCTCAAAACAATCTACTCCATGATCAACCAAATCGTACAAATCAGCTCTAGTTGATCTGCGGCTCGAGGGGTCGTCATTGGAGGTCATGTCTAGCTGTAAGAGGACAAGTAACAGAGAAGCATCGACACTGCGAGATACCTCTTGTTCATTCGCTATGCTTCCAAATCCCTTCTTCTTTCGCCAAGCGGATAAAAATCTGCCTAGAAAGAGAAGAATCTCGACAGGAATGGCATTTGAACTGGATGACTCTGGTGGTCCCGAGTTGACCCTATTGATATATCCTTCAGCGACATCCCGGATACCGCCGTGGATCCATATTCCAGTTTTTCCCTCCACCATTTCGTTGCGCAAAGATGGAATGATCGACAGAATCACACGTGGATCTAGACTCCCATCAAGAAGAGCCTCTTCGCATACTTCGTACTCATATGCTTTGTGCTGGTCAGGGTTAGACTCAAGAAGACTCATGAAAAGAATCAGGCCAGCCCGTTGCTTCACATAACCAAGACTAACGAATTCAGTCTCGGTCCTTGCCTCGCGGCCACGTAACGAGTTGATCAACTTGATGGCGTTTTGCCTGTCAAGGGATCGATATTTTGACGCACTTGAAGAGTTACCTAAGAGTAAGCGATCCAAAGCTGCATCCAAACGCAGAGCCAAGGGATTGCGAACCGCCCACCAAATTGTTGTACCAGACCAAGCTGCGATGCGACTTTGGGAGTTGCCTAGCCTTTGAGCAAAGTGCAACTCCTCTTTGTTTCGATCATTTTCCCATCCTTTGGGGAGGGAGTCACCGCTTTCGAATAGCTCTCTCTCTCCAGAAACACGCTCGAGAGAGCTTGCTGTGCGAGAATCCAGACTCTGCAACGACAAGGTAGAAGCACTGGTAGATGTTGCTGTAAATGGGCGGAAGCGTTTTAAACGAAGTTTTTCGGTTAATTCAGCGAAAGACACGTTGTTTGTATCAACCACTGAGCGGATACCTATGCGAGATGAGAACCCTTTCTCGGTATTGCCTTTGGGTGGCGCTTCCAACCAGTGTTTCTCAACACCGTCTTCTCCAGAATTGAGATCCCAACGCTGAATTTCGAGTCCGTGGCGCAACTCTTCACCAAATTCTCGTGAAAGGGAAGCAATGACATAGCCTTCCTCTTCCTCTTCGCTGGTAATGGGAGTCGGATCTACCCCGACCCCGCGTCCATCTACTACAACCTCTTCTGGGTATACTTCAAACTCCACCGTGGGTCGTGTAACCTCGCCCTCGAGACTTACAAACATGCCAACACCTGGATCTCGCGGACCCGTTCCAGTGACTAACAAAAACTCCTGGGGGGTTGGCGATGCAATATGCGGCTTAAGGTAGACAGGAGTGGGCACAGGCGGAGGTGCAGCAGTACTTGGCGGGATGGGGGCTAAGTCAGTAGATGCATCACTTGGAGGTGGTGGAAGAGCCTTATTAGACCCAGGGCTTGGATCTCGGGGCGGATTTCTCAAGGGACTTGCTGTTGGAGCTGGCGATGACTCCCGAAAGAGCCCTTCAGGGGTTTCTCGTCCAGTGCGATCGATACTCCTACCTTGGCTATGCCTGCCTATACCAGCGCCACTGATAAAGGCACCGAGACTGGTGCTTCTGTTGTGCCCTCGGACTTCAGCTGGCGCTGATGAATGAGTCGACTGTGCAGAAGAGGTACTTCTTGAGATGCCGCCATTTCCACCTCCGGATATGTCTTCTACTCTGCCACTGACGCCCTCGGAGTGAGAGTTATCCAATGAAGATATGGGAAACAACGGTATCTTCAACAACCGTTCTACATCTAAAAGAGCATAAGAATGTGAGTTTGCTACACACGCAAAAGATTCTCGCCGAACAGAAATAGTTCCCGCCGGAAAGTCAATCACCTAGAAATATCAGCTTGGCAATCACATGTATGTATAAAATGGACGTATCACCCTGACTGGCCTGGCATCTTCCCCAATTCTGATGACTCTCATCTTTTTGTTCAATGAAACTAGAACGGTAACTGAAGGAGGATTCCCGTCCCGCTGACGCCCCGTGAGGTCTGTATTTAAGTCTATTCCTCCAATCCAATTGCATGGCCGTATCTGCGTAGTTCCAAATACCGGGCTAAGTTCCGGTAGAGAGTAAAATGTCACCGTCCAGTTACATAATATGCAAGCCTTATTAACTTGGGCAAGAAGTAGGATTTGTTGGACGCCTGGTCTGCGGGGGTTGGAGGACTCATGGTAGGCAGGGAGAAGCCTAGAAGCTAATATATAGGAGGGCTGTCCCGAAGAATCGTTGGGATCGGGTGGAATTTGTACGAAGTGGAGGAGTTCCGACGCAGATGTGCCTACGTATAGGTTTTGGTCTGGCGCAAACTGATTAGCTGGTGACTTTATATCTCGACCATGACCGTACCGACGTACCCAAGAACTCCACACACCTTATCTCAATATCGTCGCGATCGCCATCAGCAGAGAGTGGCACATCATCCAGTAAAGTCCGCAAGACAAACGGGCCCGTTTGCCCCTCCGTTTCGGCCAACGACATCTTCAGACGAGGCTACCGTGCCTTTCCAGCACTTCAAATGAAGATCATGCTAGCTGTAGCAGCTGGGACCGTGGTCGGTACTGGTTCAAGTAATTCTGATGAATCAAGGGAATTGCTGGAGCTTCTCGTGAGTGAAAATAATAAATTGTGACTGCATGAGAGGTTGTAACTTAATACGTTCGTGATGGTGTTGTTGCGACGAGGCGTAGCTATCGGGCCAACATCGGCAATTCGGGCAGCTTTACTGTATTGCTTTTATTATTATCACAAGGGTAGGTAGGCGAAGGACAAGAAGCACCAATTATTATAAGATTCCAAATCTAAGCTGAGAGACCTTGATTTTTGTTGCTGTAAAGGCAGTGATATCTTTCATAGTAAGTATTCTTGTTATTGGACTTACCGGTATATCAATCCTATGTAAAATAATACCTACAAGTAGGTAGCCTATGTCTATTATTTGTTGCAATATATCGTATAATGAACAAAAATTGCGTCATCAGAAATACAAGCAGAATTCATTGATCTTCATGGTAGCGTTATTACATACTCCCCCCCTTTCCAAACCCAAGAACCACATTATAACGCCTCATCATGCTTTGCCTTTCTCAAAACGAAATACTCGACCAAAGCCCTGAAATCAAAAACATCAAACCACAGCAGTTTCGTCATTAATATAATCCCGATTCTCAATCGTGACACTCTTCGTCATATGGTTAACCTTATACACACCCACCAGTCTGGAGGCCAGCTCAAACATGTTATTCCTCAGTGAAATAACGATGAATTGAGCATTCTTAGTGCGCTCCTTGATGTAAGATGCGACGATTGAGACCTGTATGCTCATTAGGGAAAGCTCATACATGATACGGATGAACGCCACGAAGGGTTAGAAAACTTACATTTCGGAAATCCAAAGCAGCGTCAATTTCATCCATCACATATAACGGTGTAGGCTTGTAGTGATGCAAGGCAAATACCAAAGCCAAACTACTTAACGTCTTCTCACCTCCAGACAAGTTGGAAATGTTCTTCCAAGATTTCTTTGGGGGCATGACGCTGAATAAGATACCCTCCGAGAAGGGATCGAGAGAATCGACCAATTCAAGTTCAGCATTGCCTCCCATGGTGATCATCTGGTACATCTCCTTCAGACGAAGCGAGATACTACTGAATCCCCCCATGAAGCCTTCAAGTCTGAGACGCCGAAGTTCATCGCAACGCTTCTTTGCTGCATCTCGTTGTCCTACTGCACTTTGCAGATCAGCATTTCGAGCCATGTGTTCTTCAACACGACGACGATATTCAGCTAGAACGCCAAGCTCGACATTGACATTTTGGGTCTTTTCCTCCAGTGCCGCGATCTCTGCCTTTAGGGCGTCTTTCCGCATATCTGCGAGTTCGTCTTTGGTATATGATGGAAGTTCCTCTGGAGTGATCTCTTCCCCGAGATCACTCACGTTTTGAAGTGCAAGCTTGCCTAGTTTCTCGTTCCAGTACCGCAATCGCTTTTGGTTCTCCGCAAGAACTTTTTGATTCTCCTCGAGCTTGTTACGCATCTCAATCTCAACCGCCCGACTCTCGTTTAGAACAGCAGTCTTTTCATCCAATTCCGTCTTCAAAGCGTTGAGCTCCTTCTTCTTTTCCTTGAGGGCTTCATTAGCCTCCTCAACTCGAGCTTGGTAGCCTTCGGCATCAGAACTCTGGTTCTGCATGTCAACTTCCAAGGACTCGAGATCTGCAATAGCGGTTTGTAAATCCTTGGTCGCCTTAGCATGGTCCTTCTCGTGCTTCGTTTTTTGTTTTTCCGCCTTTGCTTTTGTAACTTCAGCAGTGGACACTGCTTCATTAAGACTGCTGATCTCTTCTTTGACGGCATCAACCTTCGCACGTTGAGCTCGAAGCTTTTCTCCACCGACTTCCATGATTTTGTCTTGCAGGGCTTTGATCTCTTCTTCGACGCTGGCCGTCTCGCTGTGGAGCTTCTCGATTTCCTTGTTGAGCTTGGTGATCTCCTTTTGGAGTGAGACAACACGGCTGGCATCGGTTTTGGAAGGCTGGTGTTCTTTGCTCAGTTCCGTGATGCGCCGCTGGGCATCTGCTAGGTTTCTTGCTGAGCTCTCAAGCTCAAGGCCAATCTTCTGCATCTTGGTATCTAGCCTTGGAATACTATCGTTGAGTTCTTTGAGCTGGAAATCAAGCTCTCTTTGACGATCTTGGAACTTTTGAAAATCTCGTTCCAAAGAGTCACGATCAACTTCCAATTTAGCGACTTGTTCCTTTGAGACATCGGCAACTAGTTTCGACGACATCAACCCCTTTTTGACAGTATTTCCTCCGCCTGACATGGTACCAGATTTATCAATAAGCTGTCCGTCAAGAGTAACAACCCGCCATCGTTTTGCTCCATAGGCAATACGATTGGCCTGCGCAAGATCTTGCGCGACGAGCGTATTCTGAAGAGAATGGTAAAAGGCAGGCTTGAATCTCTCGTCCTTTGCGACAATCAAATCAAATAGACGAGGGACATTTTCAGGTGTTTGGATAGGTGACATATCCCGGTTTCCGAGTTTATCCAAACACATGAAGTTGCCTCGGCCAAGATTCGTTTTTCGAAGATACTCAATACATTGTTGACCGCCCTCCACTGTGTCAGTAACGAAATTGTCGAGTGCGCCGCAGGCAGTGGAGATGGCGACATCATATCTTTTGTCGATGGTGCCTAAATTTCCCAGACGACCGTGAAATCCATCAATTCGTCCAGATTCCTTTAATCGCATGAGTCCGGTAAGAACGTTGCCCTGAGTCTGAGTATTGGAGAGACTAGCACGAGCCTCGTCTGCTTTTTGACGAGCACCCGAAAGACGAGACCGAATCTCAGGTTCCGTCTGAAGGAGTTGCTCAAGCTCACTTCGTACTTTGTTTGATTCTTTTTCCAGCTTCTTCCTTTCCACCTTGCAATTCTCAAGCTCTGCAAGCTTGGATTCACGGGCTCCTTCAATGCTGGCCAGCTTCGCTTCGGTCTCCTCAAGCGCCACAGCTCCAGCATTGGCCTTCTCGTGCAAGATAGCCAGCTCACTCTCCGCAACGGCAATCGCTGACTGTTTTTGGTTGAGTTTTTCGTTCCAAGGTTCTAATGATTTCTGCTTTGCTGCAATGCTGTCGGAAAATGCCTGTGTTTTGCCTTTGAGGCTGTCTCTAATGGTCGCCAGCTCCTTCTCTTCTGCAGTGACCCTTTTCTCCATGGCAGCGATTTCCTTGGCAGACTGCTCAATTTCGGCACCGCAATTTTCGATGGTAGACGCTGCTTCTGTTCCTGCATTTTCGGCCGTGCTGATACTTTTTTCAAGTTTCTTTTGCTTGGTGGTCAAGAACTTGCGCTTCTCTTCGAATTTGACATGTTCTTGGTCAAATTTTGCCATTTCCTTGGTGATGCTCTGCGCTTCCTTATCAATGGCCTCGTATTCCTTCTGGTCTTTCTTGTACTGTTTCTCAAGTTGCTTGATACCGTCCTCGTTGCCTTTGTGGTTCTCCAATTCGGCGTCAAGTTGAGCCTGCATTTGACCAATAGCTTCTTCGGTTACTGCAAGGTTGTCTCCGCATTCGTCGATGTAGACTTGATATAAAGCGCATTGTTTCATGGTCAGTTCATTCTCATCCTTGATGTACGCGAGTGCCTTGTTCTTCTTATCCTCCAAGCCATTCTTCTCCTTCTCAACATGCTGAACACGTCCGCTTTTCTCCACACAGACTTCATTGAGAGTTTCCACTTCAGTGGCGGATTCCTCGATTGGAGTTTTGTACTTTGAGGTCCCAATAATGTCTTCAAGATACTCCAGTAGTCCATCGTCATGTTCGTTCGCGGCTTTTGGCTTCATCTGAGCAATGGATTCTACCTCTCCCTGTAGAATCAAGAATCTCTTGTGATCCAGATCAACTCCCTTGGCACGTAGAAGGGTTGTTACCACGGTGAAATTTGATTCCCTGCCATTCATATAGTATTTGCTAGAATTGTTCTTGAATGCGCGGCGAGAAATGACGAGGTCTGAATTTGGGATAATGGCAGGAGGGGCTCCATTTGGCTGATCCATAACTTCCTGGAAATGAACAGCCACTTCACAATGATCCAGGTTCGGGAACGCAGCAGAATTATGTATCAAGGCAGATATCTTGCCCTGTCTCATCTTGCTGGCTCTGAATCCGAATACAAATAGAAGGGAATCAATAACATTGGACTTTCCAGATCCATTGGGTCCGACGACAGAAGAAAAAGAGGCGTGAAAAGGACCGACTTCTTGGCGTCCAGCATAACTCTTAAAATTTGTAAGAATCAAATAGGTGATGACAATACGGGCTTTTGGACCTGTATCCTCCACTACAGGCGCGGCCATCGATCGAGACTTGACCACGATATCCATAGGCTTTTCCAAGACGGTATCCAAAGCGTTGATGGGTTTTATCACGGATGATTCGCTGCCAGCAGTACGTGGTCGGTCATTAAGAGTTTCTGTAATGTCCGCAAGAGGCGTTGCAACCTGCAACTCAGATGGTTCTGGGGATTGAGACGCTTTTGGTGTAGGCATAGCTTTTGGTGTAGGCATTGGCGGCGGCAACTCAGGCGTTTTGGAGCTTCGAGTACCACGAACAGGCGCACTCTTTCTCTTTCGTGGTGACGCCTTCTTTGTAGGAGAATCCGGTCCGGGTCCAGGTGTCATCATGGTTGCTTCGGCGTCGAATATCTCAGAGGGTTCGATGGTGAGATCATTGGCAGTCCCTCTCTTGGATCGCCCAGAAGTTCTGGGGGTAGCGACGACATTCGCAGTCTTCCGTCGCGCTGCCGGTGCTTTTCGTGGGGATTTCTTTGGTGCTGGAGTAAAGTCCTCTTCACTTTCCTCCTCCTTGATTCTAGATTGCACCAGTTCTTCCTCCTCTTCATCAGATTCTACCACCAACTTTCTGCGAGAAGCCGCCCTTCTGGCGGGTCTGGCAGGCGTTTCCGACATTTTCAAAGTATAGGAAGAGGTCAACACTCAGATTGGGGCAAATGCGTCAGCGCGCGCGAGTCTTGCAAAAGAGTCTCGTTTTCGTTGGGTTTTTTGATTCTTGGAGAACGCGTTGTTGTGGGGTAGAAAGTAAATAATCTCGGACGTCGGAGTAAACAATGGGTGGTCAAAAGCGGCAACCTGCATAAAGTGACGATAAGAACCGATAAGGCGCGCAAACCACTTTCTTAGGTTGCCCAGGTTTAGCTCCCCAGAAACCCTCAACAACCAAAGCATCGCGCTCACGGATTCATGATTCATGATGTTCAACTTCCAGAACTTTGACGAGGTCTTCTTCTTTGACTCGGACGCGTGTTATGATGCCGCGCTCTGCGATACCATCGTTGCAAACCGGAAGCAGTTGGAGGGTTTATTGATCGATAATGTTTTGAAGGACGGGGGCATCAAGAGACGTGAGTACTTGCAGTGCAGTTTTGCGATTCTTCGATATAGCCAATCCACGTACTGATTTTTCTAGCTGCTAAATACTATCCCCCCAAGAACAATGCCGACATGCGCGCACTCCATAAAGCCATCATTGAATCCACGTTCCCAGATCAAGCCAAAGTATCGGTGCTCTATTACATTCTTCTCCACTTCGATGCGTCTACTGGTGGACGTGTAATCTCCACTGCATTCGAAGAAAGTGCCTTCCTTCCCAAGAAATACCAGATCACCATGAAGGGTTTATTACATTTCGATCAGCGAGAGTTCAAGGTCCGCTTTCGTTCCCAACTATCACAGTGACCTGGGCATTGACGATGGAACAGGAAGCTCTGGAATACCTCACACACCCATCCATCATACCCGAATACACCGAGCACACCTTAGAGAATCTAGTCAAATATGGCGTTGAATGTTCCAGAACAGAAGGCAAAGAAGACTTCACATTAGCTCTAACCTACTACCACAGCCTTCAACCTGTATTGAAAACCCTTAGCGCTGTGGAACATCTGTTCTCAGCAATTGCTAGAACGAGCGTGACGGAGGCATTCTACTTTTGTCGGGGTCAGCCGGAACACACGCAACGGCATAGTTTCGAAATGCTCATCTCCGTCGTCCTTCAAAACTCCACGCCAGAAACGATCGCTGATCGAGGTATTGAGCTCATCAATCTTCCATTTAGCAAGGAAGAGGAATCCTGGTTTGAGGAGTATCTCCTACGAGGCGGGGGGCACGGTCTCAGGAAGGCAAAGGATATCGTGATACTTAGACGCATTGCAACTGGAAAGTTTGAAGAATCTTTAGAAGTGAAAACAGCTAATACTCGGACGGTCAATGGGTTGAACTGGAACACACTTGCAAATGGTGTTGAGTATGGACTAGGCCCTCGACTGGACGTGATGAGCTGATTTCGGGTATAAAAACCTGCTCCATAGTATGGGGGAGTTTGATGTTGAGATATTGACTTACTCCTTGTACTTGTAGTCCTAATGATACCCCTGCAAAACTGAAGCACGGACTTTACCATCTAGAAGAGCAACAAATGGAGAGACATCAAAATAGAAGAGAAAAGCGTTGATTTCTTTGACCTTGAACATCTTTCTGGTCAAACGATTTTTCATAGTAAATTATATCAAATACCCTCATACCCAATTTTAAAGAAGCTTGCAGTTACTTTTACAGTGTAACATCATACTGTACTGGGTGGCCCCCTGTGAAGCACAGAGCCGCTACCTGCGCTAAGGCTGCACTCCACTGTAGACACCTAGCCTTCCCGTACAAGTACATCACTCTATCGCAACAATTAAATACCCCAATTTTCAAGACTGGCGTGTCTGCGAGCAGCTCACCTAATCAAGCAACAATATAAACTCTTGGATGATCTAACCTTAGGAAGACAAATACTATGTCAACCTTGGCTGATGCCGCGGTGGCCGAGGCCACAAACACAAACAACGATGACCACCAAACATCTATACAGGATGGTGACAACAAATTTCAGAAAGCTATATCGGCATGGCGAAGTCAGTCTCTCTATTCAAGCTCGAAATCTCATTGCTAACTTTTATAGCGATTGATTTGACTTCACTGATCCCTAGTCTGGACAACACCGCATCGGAAATCGTCCAGTACCAACGAGATTCCACCGTCCAGCGCAAAGACTTAGCACAGAAAACGAAGGATTTCCGGAAATTAGATGATGCGGGGAAACTTGCTGAGGTCAAAGGGTTGTTGAAAGGTAGGCTTACTTGGTCTAGCACAGAAGGAATTGCGCTTAGAATTTTATTGCAGCCTACCAAACTTTCATCGATTTACTCACGAACCATTCGAAATCGACCAATTCTGCTTTCTTGCAAGTTTATTCCTCGCTATCAGAGGCCCCAGATCCATATCCTTTACTGGAAGCGTCGGTCGACTCGCTCCTATTGTCCGAAGACACCCTCCCAAAGGTTACTCAAGAAAATGAGCATCTGCAGAAAAGTGTCAGTAAGCTCACATCGCAATTGGAGGAAACAGAAGCAAGACTAGAAACTGAAAGGTCTGCGCGCCGGACTTTGGAAGAGGGGCTAGAGACCAAAGTCAAGGAGGTTGAGACATCTTGGGCGGCAGTATTAGAAGAGAAAAAAGACAACTGGGAAGCGAAGGAGAAGCTTTTGGAGGATAAGGTTGAAACTCAGGACAGGCTTCTCACGGAGATCAAGGCTAGCTATGAGGTCACGCAACGACTTGGGCAAGCAGATGGGGACGAAAACGACGCAGGGCGTGGTAACGTCACGAGCGCTGAGCTGGAAATGGTCAATTCCGACCTTGAACGGACAAGTGTGCGATTAGCAGAAGTGGAAGCACGCAACGAACAGCTTTTGGTTGAGCTTGCGCAATCAGCATCACAAGTTCCAAGCCAGCCAGCTCTGAATTTAGAAGATGACCCAGGATACATGCGACTTCGGTCTGAAAACTCTTCATTGTTGAGGAAGGTAGATGCAGCTCGAGTCGAAAAAGACGCCAGGAAAAGGGAACTTGATAGCAAAATGCGTGCTTTAGAACGAGAAACTGCACTGTTGAAAGATGAGCGGGATGCTCTTAAATCCAAGGTACAAAAATGGAGTGATTATGAGGATATCAAGCAGGAACTTGAAGTTCTCAAGAGTATAGAGTTCTCGACGGGAGATGACGATGAGCTTGATTTACCGGAATCAGCAGCCAACGTCACAGATGGGAAAATGGAGAATGGATCCTCTGGGCGCCCCAAGGGCGATACCCTGGAACAGCTTCTGTTGGCCAGAAACAAAAAGTTGAGTGATGAACTCACGATTTTAAGAGTTTCTCACCAGGACTTACAAAACCGGCTACAAGCAATGCAGGAAGAGCTTTCTAAGACCAATGGGGAGCTCGAAAGAGCTCAACATCTCAACGCTACATTGGAAAATGACCTTGCCAATGTACAGCAAGAGACAACCAATGCATACCCGTCAGGTGCTTCTGTCGCGGGCACATACGTAAGTCGCTATCCGCAATCTTCAGCCAACGTGATAGGAGGACGTAAAGGGCGGATCTCGCCAACTTCATCTATAATCTCTGGCTTTGATCCTCGTTCTGCATCGCTAGGCACGACGTCCCTTGAGGCCCTACGATCAGGGGAGCCTGTTGGCGGGGGATCTGGTATTTTGCCCATGATCACCGCGCAGCGCGATCGTTTCAAGAAAAGGAATGCGCAACTTGAGAATGAACTTTCAGAAACACATCGCACAGTATCGTCGCTGCGACAAGAGATTGCGTCGTTGCAAAAAGACAATCTGAATCTCTATGAGAAAACGAGATATGTCTCGACCTATAATAGAGGCGCACCTACAGCATCTTCTGCATCATCCTATGCCAGTAATCCCAATCCATCGACAGTTCAGATGTCATCATCTACTTCATCTGGATTAGCACTGGATCGATATCGGTCGGCTTACGAGTCAAACATATCTCCTTTTGCGGCATTCCGAGGGCGGGAATCTGCTCGAGCATATAAGCGAATGAGTCTGCCCGAACGGGTTGTATTTTCCATCACGAGAATGGTGCTGGCAACGCGTTCAAGCCGGAACCTGTTTGCCGGATATTGCGTGGCCTTGCATGTTCTCGTCTTCTTTTCCTTGTACTACACCATGACGGGAACGGCTACCGCTGCCGCTGGACCTCTAGCAGCCAAGGTTGCGGGGGAAGCTTCGAAGGCTGGGAAGGATACAGATTGGCACCAGGAGGGGTTCAGCGGCAAGGGATTTTAGCTCTGTTGGGGTTGCTGGTGACAATTGAAAGAAAAGAGGGGCGGGGATGGATGGTTATTTACCAATTTTTCAATATTTGCTACTTGGCGATGTTGTGTACCAGGACGGCGGGCAGCAAGCATGTTTCTGTACTCTATCTGTAGTTATAGAATGGCGCTTAAATGCGTGTCCTACTCAACTTCCAAGCCTGTTCCGTCAGTTGGTTGGTCGGTTGGTTCATCAGAGGGGCATTTGATGGTCGATCAACAACTGATTGGATCAGATTCATAAGTGGATCGCTTGAGGTGCCAAAATGACTTGCATACGACCCCACAGAGCCGCATCATTGCGGGCCGGGGCCCCGAACAACATCCCTCATTGGATCCGCTTTAAGCGCCGCAACTATATATAGATGATGCGGGGATATTGGCTAAGGTGGCCAATGACATTCCGAAGCCAACACTTGTCTTCGTTCGCTGCAGAAAGAAAGCTTGGTCATTGATCTGCTGTATTTTTGCCGACCGCGCAAAAGTCATCCAACCATAACGTGCGCCCACATGGCGGGGCAATTATCATTCGGTTTCTCAATACGAGTGCTTCTGTTATTCAGTCGCGCGTCTATGATTCTAGGCAAAACTGGGTAGAACTGAACCAGGCACTTGGGAAGAAACTTGTGTATTAAGTGGGCTCTCAATCGATAGCGACTTTTGGTCTACGACAGTCTACTTTTCCTACCTCAGTCTAGCACAGCAATGCTATCACAGTCCCCCGTGCCATTTGAGACGTTTTTTGAGCCGCATTGGTTCATCTTGATTAGAAGCGGTGAACAAAGTTCATGTTGCTTCGAAATACGATGTACCTTTCATTTCCAGAGTCAGAAAATCGCCGTTTTGGGGGTGTCTGACACAGTCTGGTAGAATTATAGACGAGGTACCAAGCACATGTACTTTGCGCAAAATTCAGACGGTATGAAACGGAACGCTCGGATGGAAAACGTCAAAAACGTCAAGATTGGGTTGACGGTTTACAGTACAATACTGCAAAGGCATGATTCGCTTCAGAATTTGACATTTTATGTAACAGTCATGACCCCAGATCACGACGTCAACAGAGCAAGCTTTTCTGTTATCACATTCAGCTTCAGTATTTTCTGACGTGCGGCGATGAAGCGGCATGAACCATTCTGCAAAGCTTCTCCGTTTTCATCTCATGATTTACGGAGCGTATTCGAGACAGGTTGACTGGCCTAGGGAAGCCTGCGATTTTGGCGACGATTCAAGATAAGCCTCATCCGATCTGCTACAAGTGCTCGGACCAGACTTGGAATGGTGATTATTTCTTGGGTTTCCTTGGGAGTTCATGAATCACGAAGCACAAGTGTACTGCGTAAGTAGAGTTGACTTCGTAACTCGTAAAGCTGATGTAAATTAAGGAGTTTCAGGCGGTGATCTTCTACACGTTTTTGGCCGGAGATTTTGTTTATGGCAAAGGGGGGCACTGAATGGGAGAGGTGAGGGTGGTGTTGGCTGCTGCAAATGAGAAAGCTGATACCAGGGTTCAAGGTGCTTGCAGAGTCAGTGGGTCGTGTACCAGGTAATGTTCACGCACAAGCCACTCCATTCGTCTCTGGTGGTCTCTGCCCGCAGCTTCCCCCTACCTGCCCCATCCAGTAAGCGGCCTTCGCTTCTCAACTGCCTGCCGAATTTAGATCTGTTGCTGTGCCCTTGCCGCTGGCGTATTTTGGTGTTCCGTAGCGCTATCCTTACACGCCTTCACGCCGTACCGCCTTGCCTACGACCCTGCAATAGTGGTCTGTCGCTAACGAGATCCACAAAGGTATCGCCAGACTCCAGTAGACTTTTGGACCCGCGTCCCAGGCCACCATCACCCACACCCACATCCACACCCATGCCATGGCACACCCTGATCAGATCCCTCAGATGTATAAGGGCATCCTTCCCAATCAGAAAAAAGTTAACCTTTTCATCCATCAAACTGAGCATCTGTGCGCCGTCTCTCCTCTCTTCTTTTTAACTTCGCTTTTGTTGATCGGCCCGGAATTATCTACTTCGAAATATAAAAACACTTCTACACACTCTGACTCGATCACTCTTGGCTCGTTCATAAATACAGCTTCGATCGTTCCTTTCACTCAACTCTTCAGCCACTCACTTCTGTATCTTTCGCGCCTCATATTACTTTCCAACTATTTTCATCAATTCATTATTTCACAATGCTCTTCCACTATTGGGTATCTTCCGCGCTGTGCGCGGTGGCGCTGGCAGCTCCATCACTTGCTCCTCCCAGTGCTGAAGCAGCTTTGGTACTTAGAGAGTACTTCGAAGCATTAGCCTCGGAGACTCAGGAAGTGAAGAGGGCAGACAAGAAGGAAACCGGCAAGAAAGAAACTGCCAAGGCAGAAACCAAAGGTGGACCAGGCTGTGATACTTCAAAGGCTAAGCTACCTTCTTCTTGTAAGCTCTCAGTGACTTTTCTCTATCCGTTATTCATATTAACATTAGCAATAGCTCTTCCACCCCCAAGCGGTACTCTCAAATTCATTGGTCTTGGAAGCGGAACGCAAAACTATACTTGCAAAGCGAAAGATGCAAAGGCCGTACCAGTATCAATCGGGGCCGTCGCATCACTCGGAGACGGAACTTGTACAGGCGCAAAATCCACAAGAGCTCTTTCACTCCTCCCAAGACTCGCAATGGAATATGATATCGAGGCACTCATTGGTGCTAGAGCCGGTGGTGGCACACACTTCTTCAACGGTGCTGGTGCGCCCGTATTCGAAACTCCTGCAGGTACCCTTGTTGGCTCGAAAGTGGCCGCAGTGGATGCTCCTAAGAAAGGTTCCGTCCCGTGGCTCAAGTTGAACGCTGTCGGCGGGTCTACCAATGGGCTGTCAGAAGTCTACCGAGTGAACACTAACGGAGGATCTCCGCCTGCAAACTGTGCAGATTCAGCTGCTTCTTTCGAGGTTAAATATTCTGCCGAGTAAGTTCTTCCTCCATATTCTTCCTACAGTCCCATGATCCTTTAACTAACAAACTTCTATAGGTATTGGTTCTTTGGCAAATAAATAAAGGATAATATTTAATCACAAGATCACAAGATCATCATTTCCTTCTACCTCTTTTTAGTTTCTTTCAAGATGCTACTCATAATCGCACATGACGAAAAGGCGTTTTGCAGAGGATTTCGAGATCCTCTTTTTTCTTTCTTTGGGGGCGGTATATTTTTTTTTCGGTGGGAGGGGGACTGCTAGTTCACTGTTGTAGCTTTGAACATTACATTCATCCATAGTGTAAATTAAAACATTTATAAATTAAATAAAAGTCTCTTGTGTGAATCTATCTTCCTTGCTCAATCTTTGCGTTGCTTCCCAGGGCATTCGGGGATTTTGCGTTGAATATAGTTTGTGCTAGCTTGTTTTGAGTGCCGTTGGGAATTTTAACTTTTTATAACCGCATGAAAAATGTCATCCCATCCCAAAACCAGACAGGTGTCAATCATCCAAACTTCTAAACTCATTCGATTATGCTTCGAAGTAACAGTACCGGTAGATAGATACCTAAAGAACTACTCCGACACACAGATACAAAGGTCAGATTACAAAGGTACAAAGATACAACCATACTATCGGAAAATCGCGGCTGAGGCCAAGTAGATGCTCTCGATGGATCTGACTTGCATATCCCCTGAAATGATCCTTCCTGGGGTTGGGGTATTGGGAATTCTTATCGTCACGACGAGGGACGTGCCGACAGATGAAACCGGGTAGTTACTTGTAGAGGTGGGGAGGGGAAGTTTATGGTTATATACCGGTAGTTGAGACTTTTATGTTATACCACAGTAAGAGGTAGTACTCTCTCCCCGTGGGCCATCCCCCGCCGTTATTACAGTTGAAGACTTGAAGTCCATCGGGAACTTTATTTATTTGCGGGCGCACATGGTTTCGCCGTACAAATTTCCGTACATGCAGCTGCCAGGAATGCTCTCTATGTAGAGTGGGGGTAGGGGAAAGGAGTAAGTAAGGCTGGAACTTGACTTTTTTCTCGGTAATGTTTATTTTGTGGTTGCTGTGGGTGGTTGGTTGATTGTTGGGAGATCTCATAAATGTTTGACGAGTTAGAAGTGGTATGTTTTAGAGATTTCAAAGTTGCGGGGTTTACTGGTGGGAGTTTTTGATCGTCTGGGGTAGTCTTGACGATGGTTTTGTTGACGTCGGGAATAGATGGGATGGCGGGAAGTCTATTTAGTGTTGAGTCGCTTATGAAACAAGCTCCGTGTGCCTGACAGCCTGATTTAAATACCAGACGGAGTCGAAGCTTGATCAAGGTTAAGGCAGAGAGTGGTACGTGAGAAAGCGTAATTGAATATTACCCCTCACTCTCTAAGGGTCTTCTTCGGACACGTTAGCGGGTTGGATTTCATGTTAAGTCGCTCTTCGGCTCTCTTTTGACAAACCGCGGGCAAGTTTAAATTCTTGGAACTTGAAGGAATATTCTGTAAAATTCAAGGTAACTCAATTTCCACTGCGCTCGTCCTGCTTTTGTTTCATTCAAAATAAGCTTCTAGATCACGTTCTTGAGAGAACGTTGGCCGCGTGAAACACAACTACGGTGCGATACCCACTTCCCGGAACGATAAGATAGCTTCTTGGCGAACATTATATGTGAATTGTCCCCCGCATTTCCATTTTTTTATTAGGGGTTAAAAAGGTTCTTAATGGTTATCATGGTCATAATCATGGGTCACCAGGTGTTGAATGGGCTTTTTGAGAGCCGCAAATTATGGAGATTATTGTATGAGAAAAGAGGGTACCAAATCTAAATAGCTGTAGCCTGTCCGCTCTTTGTGTATTTCGCTTTGAACTTGTTCAATGGCGATTGAACTTGATCGTCAATAATAGATTTAGCGAGACTGACATTAATTGGGAAAGTTTTGTTTCCTCCTAGATAGTTTTATTAAAGCTACCTTGCTAGTTGTATTTTGGACACATAGACTCTTCCAAAGCCGGGGCTTTTTCTGCAACTTCAGTCGTTCTGTCAGTAAGAACTTGGACGTTACAGTAAAAACATCTGATTTGTACAGATATTGCTATGTACAGTACTAAGAACTCTCTTTTGGCTGCCCATTGCCCTAAGATGATTGCATAAAAACACGGAGGATCAGTTGAGTTTTTCTGGTAGATAATTAGAGCAGGGACCCAAAGGTTTCTCCGGGCATGATTTTATTCCAGAATATTTAAAGTGGACAATTGGAACCAGAAGCACCTTCTCTATGAGTTCTCTGAAAGGACTTGAAGAAAAGCCACAAAGTGGAACCTGATAGATCAATTTGAAAAATTACAACGTTAGTTCATAAAAGTTGAAGACCTTTCCTTAATAGCAGCACAAGCGAAAGATCGAATTTAAGCAAATTCCTAAGTAAACTCCTAATACCTTGAACGTAGATAGAATAACAATGATACAAAACAGATATCACGACTTGCCGAACTGCTAAATACAGCATGTTAACAAGATATTAACATGGGAACAAATTAATCAATCAATCAATTAATACTCTGAATTATTCAGATTTGATTTGATTAATAGGTCTGGTTGATTTAATTTGATTAATCGATTTAGTTAATTAGAATTAATCAGATTAATTTATACTATAAATAATAACTAAAGTATAAAGTAATTGTCCTTAAATAACGTGTCTTTTAGTAGTATATCCTTGTCCGCGTCTACGAAACACCTATAGAATTTTAGGCTTATTACTATTATAGCATTAAGAGTCTCTTTCGTTATCCTGTTCCTGTTCGGTAAGACAATTCAAAGTAGGTTATATAACTATACGTGACCGCCTGTACTACCTAGGTAGTTGTAATAGATAACTAGTACTATAATAAGCCTTCTACTAAAGTAAAGGAAGAGTCTATATAAATAATTAGTAAAGAATTTTAATGTATAAATATTTCAACTTACTTATACGTTATATAGGAAGGTCGGACCGACCGGACTCTGTCTTAATCTAATTAATTTATAATTAATCTAATTACTTAGTAATTTAACTTAATTAGTCGAAATACTAATCTGATTTAATTTAGTTAAGTACTGTTGATTAAATTAAATCGAATCATTTTCCACGCTATAAGATATTATAACAAAAACTTTTGAGATCATACTACTAGGTAGCGAGAAGAACCATTTGATAGCAAACGAAGTATATCATAGTAATCCAAAACCTTAACACAACCCATTTCCCTCTCTTATTAAGTTACAGCAACCTTGCTTCCCATTTCAAGTTTATTCCTTGTTACAAAACCTGGCTATGCCAGCTTATCTAAGCCAGAATTAATGTTTTCAACGCTTTCTAGGTTTTTTATAGACCTCTAAACTAAATATTTTAGGTCCTTTATTTACTTTGGATCAAAGAAGAAGGTACGTTTCCGCGGCTACCTTTTCCGACGACTGGGGGCTGGCTATCCCATTGATAGGAGTCCTCAACGTGCGGGTCAACAAAAAGGCATTCCCCATTCCTTCTTTCAAGAAATATACTAGATACAACAAACCAATTAGCCGATTAGCCGAGAGGATCCCAAACAGAACAAATGGTACCTGAACAGCATGCCCAACCATTAAACTCCTTCCATCTCGAAGGGTATACCTGTAGTCTCATCCCAACCAAATGTCAACTCCAACCATCATATAATCCCTCATACAGATCAAACCAAGTTGCGTAGATGTATACCTGAACGGTGATGCAAGTCGAACCGTGGTATAAGCCCTGCATATTTTGATACCATGTGCAGTTCGCCCTCACCTTATCACAAACCATTCAGTAATAATAAAGCCAAAGAGTCGGGTCTGGCCAAGCCTCTATTCCTCACACGACATCTGCAGGCTGACTGCAGCTATTCCTGTGTTTCAGAATCGTTTTGTTTTATAAATGTCGTGTGCCATTTAGCCTGCAGAAACATTGCAACGTTGAGGCTTTCCTCGTGTTTGTGAATTGGTTGCATATGTAGTTGGGTTAGTGTTGCAGGTATGTTAGTTGGGGGGCTGAGAAAGGGGACCTGGCTCTTCGTTTAACACCTATCGCCGAATATATTACCTCCTGCCCCACTTGTAAGTCGAGTGTATCCCGGTGGCAGTAACTGAAAGGGTAGACTTGTGTATTACTTTTGCCCATTTTTTGCAAAGTTTTGCTCTTCATGAAATCTTTATGGAGCCAATTCTCTATTCTTTGCCGTTTGTAGAAATCCCAGGTATCTGTTTTGCGAGCGGACTTTTATGTTGACTTTTGGCCTCTGGACTCAGGTGGTCCAGTACCTGCCAAGATTTCTTTAGCGAAATGGCGGGGAAAGGCCGAGGGCGCGTATACCGTCGCGTCATCCATCTACATTTCTATTGTTGACATTTGGAAAACAACATCGTTACCAGCGCATCACCACGCACTAACGAAATACCAACTAGATCATATTTGTTTGCTAAGGATCTGACTGAAATTGATATAAGCATCAGTTTTCGCTGGGCGCAAAGCTTATTGTTCAATCACTTCCCACGCGCGACAATGAGTGGCATCGCCAATTCAGATGTCACTCTGTTGACAGAGCACTTAACTTATCGACCAGCTGTAAGTTACACTCTCCACGCCTCATGACATATCTTAAAGACTAATCCCATACTCAGGCTCTAATAGACGACATAATAAACAGCATAAACATCCTCGCCTTTCGCGCAACTGAAGCAGTAGAAAAAGGCCTCCTAGCCGCCGACCCAGCAGACATAGGCTTCCGCAAGCCCTCCGCAAGCAAAGATAAAGATCCCGCCGCATCTACAGCCCTCATTCGCGCAAAAGCAAATCACGAGATCGAAAATGGGGTTCACCAGCTCGAAACCCTCCTCGAGGCTAAAATCGACAAGAATTTCGATAGATTGGAAATTTACGCGCTGCGGAATATATTGAGTGTCCCGGCTGAGGTGCGGACATGGGTACGATTGAACCATTACGAGGGATTGAATTTTAGCTATGATAAGGATGCGCCGAATGTGGAGAGTGTTACGGTGCAGCGGAAGAGGCTGAGGGAGACGCAGAAGTTGCAGAGGATGTTGGAGACGGAGGTGGAGAGGAACGATGCTACGATTGCGGCGCTCAAAGGACTATTGGGGAAACAAGAGGGCGCGGAGGGAGAGGATTATCCTTCTTTCGCGTTTTTACAGAACAAGGGGGAGTTAACAGGAGATGTTTCGAAGCCTGTGACGACTACTACTTCTTTTGCGCTTTCGCAATTACCCGCTCTGAAGGCCTTGCTGGCGAATCTAAAACCGCGACTCGAGAAACTCACGAACGGGAATGGAAAAGAAGGGTTAGTGGGAGAAGAAGAGAAGAGTTGGAGAAAGGGTAGATTGGAGTTTGTTGAGAAAGAAACAAGGAAACATCTCGAAAATGTGAGGGGCCTCGAGCTTGACGAAATGGGAGAGGTCAGAGATGGAGAGTGGCAAGGGGAGGGGCGGAAAATTGGAAAACAAGAAGTCGAGGACTTGGAGAAAGTTGTTGGTATGGTCTCGGATAAACCAACTGATGGGGGTTCGTGACTATACCTTTTTTTCCGCATTGAATCCATGATAATATTGGATATTTAAGGAGTTTGGGCGACTGGAAAATACCAGGTCTCTGTTTGGCGTTTTGGGTAGGATTTCAGCATGATGTTTGTTCAGGATGAAGCTTTTTCGAAGCAAAGACTGGCTTTAACAATATCACAATTTGAACTTCCCCATACTTTTTATGATATTGGAAGGGTCACCGGATCATGGAATCATCGTTCGATGAAGACTCCAGGAACCCCTTTTCCTTCTGAAAACATTCAAATACTTGGCCTGCTCTGCGATAGAGTTGATGATAGTTTACCCAGATACCTGCAGGAAAGCTTGCAAAAAGCGACCACAGAAAATGGTCTGTCCATTTAATCATTCTTTCTCCCAGTACTCAAGCCACAAGAGAACGTTGCAAGAGCCAATTCCTCATTCGGTATTAAGTCATTTTGTATCTATAGCACAACACCTATATTACATGGCACATATATACCAATCAATCAATCACCTTCCACGAGTTGTAGCTGAAGAGCTAGCTCCCAGAAATGGTGCTGCCCTTCCTTGCCACGCTCATCAGCATCCAATGGGCCCCCATGATCAGCTTTCGTATTCCTTACCAACGTTCTGGCGAGCTCCCATTGTTCATCATCAACAAGAGCCGCTAGTAGCGTTCTCAGCGTGTACCAACCCACAGCATTATCTCGGCTGTTAATCTTGCCCAGTACTCTCATCGCCGCCGCCGTCTCACCGGTCCTGGCATAGCCCTCAATGACACGGTCCCAGAAGATCTGATCAGAAGATCCTATTTCAAGCTTCACTCGCTCGAGTAGGGTTTTAATAGCGTCGAGATTTGGTGGTTGTTGCGCAAAATAGTATTCTGCTATCATTGTGTAGATATGTGCAGAAGGCCGTAGACCTTCCTTAGTCATTCTTTCCAGTACTGCATTAACTGTGACCAGGCATTGTTTGGAGCCTCGTTCTGAAATATGGAGCAAGTGGTAAACCAGTTTGCCATAAGTATGCAAGCTTGCTTTGATCCCTACTGCTGCCATTTGTGAGAACAGCGTATCGATTGTTTCCATCTGTTCTTCGGGATTGTTTGGGTCGCAAGAACCAAGGACTTCATCCATGATTGTAGTGAAAGTCACCGCATCGGCTTGGAAGCCATCTCGCTGCATCTGATCTAGCAGCGCTCTTGCTTTTTCTGTCTGACCTTGTCTGATTAGAGGGCGAAGAAGTGTGTTGTACGTGACGATATCCGGCTTGATACCGAGTCTTCCAGCCCAGCCAAGAACGCGCTGTGCATATTCATGCTTTCCCTTGCGTAGTAAACCTGCGATAGCAAGATTCAGTGTTTCCACGCTGGGTTTGGGCACGTCTGAAGTAGAGTCTTCTGGAGGACCTTGCGGTAGTTTAGCACTACCCTCCGTCTTTTTGGTGGATATAATCCACCTTCTGCCCATCTCGTCCAAAGCACTTAGTCCAGCATCTGCTCTTCCACAATCAATCAGACCACTGACGCGTGCGTTCCAGCAAGCAAGATCAGGTTTCGTCCCGGAGAGTTCCATCCTTCTCCAAATTGCTTCAAGCGCTATTGCATCTCGCGAAATCCTGCAACCATTAATCATTGCAGACCAAGTGGCAGTTGTAGGTGTGATGCCAGTTTTGACCATGTGATTCCATACATCTATGGCACGGTCTGGCCTGCGAAGTTTCATGTAAACAAGAATGAAGTAGTCGCATAATTCAGAATTAAAGGTTTCAAAGTCAATTGGGCGCTTAATGGGCGTTTCCGCTGTGGGAGTTTCTCGAGATAGCGGAAACTGAATAGCATCCTGCCATAACTGATCCAGTCGGGCATAATCTTGTGCCCTAGCAGCATTCTTGATGCTCTTCATAAAATAATCATTTCGAACACGAGCAACGGGGCTGTGCCGTTTAGCCGGCGCTGTATGATATGAAGCTTCTATCTTTTCCCCCAATTCAGGCAGTTTCTGAAGAGCATATTCAGTGACAACCTGCAAATCCGAGTCAAAATCTACTTTGGTACTAGCAAAATCCCACCCAATCACAGCAACATTGTTGTTCAGCAGCTTCAAGAAAGGAGCAGCATCCGAAAGTAACTCTGGATCAAGTGGGCAATTATCTGTAAGGAGGGCCAGCGTCGCAACGGTGATGACAGGTATTTGGGAAAGATGGGCACTTCGAAAGATAGGCGTGAGAAGGCTATAACAGGCCAGAGGCCCGCGCCTTCGTTTGGTCTCTATGATGTGCTTCGTTGTAGTGGGAGGAAGATTCGACCAGGTGACGAAAGAATCAATTGAGAGGGAGTTTCGTTGTCTGCACCCCACGTTCCATGCCCCCAAAAGATCTCGCAAGAGTCTCTTTTCTTCCTCCTTGTCGTCATTGCCTGCCTTTCTTATATCCAATATATTTCGGATCAAGTACAGTGTCATCCTTGTCCAAGCGTCACCTCGAAGTACACCCAATTGGAGGTATAGCCTTGAAATCTCGGTAACAGTTGGAAGTTCCTGCGATCGCGGATCTTGCTTTTTTGCACTCATTACTTGTTTTAACAGATTTAACGCTAATGAGTGCAAGTTTATCGGCAGAAAAAACAGCTGCCCACTGGCTGAATCATATTTGCCAAAGTTCTGGACGAAGAAATTCCAGGAATCTGCCGCACAATTACCACCTGCCATCATTCCTTTGAGTGCGGCCACATGTTTATATGACTCTAAAATCGAGGCGCTTCGGGGTGGCAGTTTTGGTAATGTTTCGGGAGGTGCAATGCTTTCCTCGAAAAGCGACTCAAGTAGGTCCCCGGTGTTTGGAAGGCGTGATGGTGAGGCCTTGCCGTGCCATGGTAACCGGCTAGACCCGATCTCCGAGCCTTCTAGTTTGTCTGCCAGCGTTGAGACATCTTCGATCGCGCTCGTAGGTTCCGTAGCAGTGGTTTCGTTGCTGTTGTTGCTGAATGGTCTGAAGCGGGGGATACGTACGGCCACAACCGCAGTCGAGGGCGCGCGGCGAAGAGCAAGGCGGCGACATGCTCTACAGAGGGGCGTAGAAACGCTCATAACCTTGGGGACCCGTCAAAAGCTATGTTGGCAGTATTATGTTCAGAGTTCTCATAATCGGGCATGTTGAGGTTCGAAATGGAGCACTCCCGAGGTCATACTCAAGTACGAGTACTCGAGTACAGAGCGCAACCAAATATTTGACAAGGGTTGAGGGGAATCCCGATGTTTTACCGAAGCTCCAATATAACATGACGAGGGGGAAACCACGACCTGTACTCAAGTACTTGAGTATTGTATGAGGTCCCTGGACCCCAAAAGCTGAGGGCCTATGATGGGTACCCACTACTCCTTACATATCTAGAGGAGCTAGTTTTTTGAGTCTCCTTTCTGACATCAAGAGAATCAAAATCTGCATTCTAAGGGCAAAAATTGTACGCACTTTCAGGGAATAAAACAATCAGTTTTGTATGTTGTATTCTAGCATGGAGTCTATGTGCATTCTGCAAGAATCTAAACTAAACTCCGCCAGATCTTGTTGAGAAACCTCAAGGCTCAAACATGACGACGGCAGTGCAATCTATATGTCCGGTGGACCATTCATTCAAGGATTCGCTATTGGTAGACCTTCACAGAGTTCACCAGCCAGTACGCATTCTGGAAAGTCTCAGGATGCTTCCGAACCCATTCGTCGCAGGTAACTCCTGTCTTTCGACCACAGTCGGTCCCTATGAGACCCAAGTGTTAGTTTTGCTTGTTTCGGATATTTGGTGACGGCACAGTAGTATGTTATATCAGTGCGCATTGGATGATAACAGAAAAGATTGTTGCCTGGAGTGAGGGATTTAACACTTACAACTGGTCCATCCTTCTCCACCTGCACTGTCTCCGCAAAAGGTTGTGTCGAACCACTATCAAGAGTCTATTAGTCGCAATTCCTGAGATTTGGCAGAAAGAAAGGTCTCGAGAAAAACCTACAATACTTTGTGCTAAATAGTGCTTATCGATATCACAGCCCCCGTCAGTACGTTGAAAATGTGCCAAGGGCAAAGGCCATAGTGCAGGATTTGGATTGCCATTTGTGATGTCTGAAGGGATACCACTTGTTCCTCTGGGGAAGAACCACACACGGATCGCTTCACTGGTCCATTCCATTGCCCAGGCACCTCCATCATTCTTGTTAAACTCGGCGCCATACCCAGCAGCTGGACCAAGAGTAGAACATCCGCCATCGCCAGTGCAAGAGCGGAAGTTCTCGGAGAGAGGCTGAGTTTGTCCGCTTGGTGACTGGTTGAATGTACATTGTGGTAGTTTGGGGTCTGTATAGGTAGTGATGGCACCATTAGCGGCATCGTCGTTGAAGTATTCCACGATATCGATTTCTCCATATGGGCTTGCTTCATCTCTCACTGTCCAGCTACGATCAGGTACAAAGGTTAGTAACTGGTTCAAGGTGGGTAAAGTGGCTCAAGAGGATAAACTTACAAAGCAGGCCAGATTCCGCACACATTTTCGGGCATATGTTGAAAATCGCCAATGACGAGTCCGTGTGTGAATTCATCTCTACTGGCTGCCCAGATACTCTTGCGACCGCGAGCGTTGTCGGGGACAACGGATTGCATATCAACTCCTATATAGACACGACCATCAACAATTTTTGTCTGCGATATCCTGAGGTTAGTATGCTTCTATACGTCTCTACAAGACAAGCGAATGTCTCCGCTCAAGTATCCATCCAGGAAGAGATTTGCGCAGAAGATTGGGTACCCACCAGACCAAGGCTCTGGGCCGTATAGAGGTCGACATAGTCAACAGTACCATGAGTTGGATCATTTCCCTGAGATAGTTAGCCGTCATCCACAATTGACAAGCTGGTAGTGTGTTGAGACTCACGTTTCGATACTCGAACTTTTGAAACCAGTTGGAGCTGTCGTATTGAAACTTCAAAGTATAGTAGCTAGAAGCAAAAGGGCAGAAAGCCGACAGAAAGCCGAAAATGGTAAGGAGCGTGAGGGAAACCATGCTGGATCAAACCTGTCAATCAAGCAATAAAGAATGAATGTGCTGATTGAATGTAGAAGCCCAGGTAACCAGCTGAGGGGTTTGTGGATAGCAATTCAAATGCTGGTTCTGATTTGAAGGAGGAACGCAATTATAGTCTCAGGAGCGGGTCAAAATAACGTAATCTCTGGTCGGAGATGAATAGCGCGACATAACTTGAACAAAGATTTTTTTTTGATTTGTGGCGTTTTTTCTTTTCGCTTAATGCTGCCATTTGATAGGCATTACCAGCTACCACCGCTTGTTTACTTGATAGTCCGACAAACTCATTCACTTTGCTTCTAGAACACGGGAGAAAAATTACCGACTATTGGCCCATTCACTTAGTCAAATCCTGCAATTCTGAATAGTTCAGCTTCAATGACTTTGTTAGTTGTGGTTCACTGCCACTTCTTCATCTATCTTTGCCAGCTTCTATTTTTTTGATGTTGGACTCTGCTCTAATCACACTCTAATAACATCTGTCAAGTTTGATTTTTCCTGTTGTTAATTAGAGACACAAAAAGAAAGAGATTGCTTTATGAGGTCTTTGATTGTTTCTGTGGGACTGAAAATTGAAATACGGAAACGGTCTTGCCTATAGAGGCTGTAAGGCTGCAAGGCCAATCTTGCTTATCGTTACCATTCTTGTAATAGACATCAACGATCAAAGTAGACATATTTTTTGCTGTTCTATATTTATAAGTTACTCCAGGTGACTATTATAAATTTCCTGGTTGAAGAGCTATCTTGAGACTCTGGTAATCGTTGTAATTGTGGCAAATTTTCAAAATAATTGTACAAGAATGTATCAGCCGCTAAGTTTCTGGTCTACTGTCAGTCATTCTACTGCGCGTACAACCTGTGTTGAATTTCAGCCCTCTCTGCCCTTGAAATAACAACACCATATGATATCTTTGCCTTGATCAGTTAAACAATCATCAAAGTACATGATACAAGAAGCTTTAAGTACAATCTCCGCATAGGCGGGATAGACACTTATGAAATCCTTTGCTATTTGAGATCCAAATGTTATGGCTTTCCCTTTTTGTCTACACCAAAACCATGGTAAGCAAATAATAAAATGCTGTCAAATCTACAATGCAGCTTACAAACCTCACTGTCACGCCTTTCTTACCCTTTATTTCAAAGCTATGCCTAGCTTCGAATTTCTGTTGCCTACTTTATTCTTAATTTTCAGGTCCTAAGGTTGTATTCTACTACTCTAGGCCTAACTGGACGCTAATCTCGAACCAGAGACGTCAAAAGTGTAGTCTGTGAAATCTCAGAGTCTCAAGTTCTCCCAAAGACAGGGGCGAAGCTCGCCTAACGTAAGCGACTCAATGTAAGACAGACTACTCAAAATTGAGTCGGAAATCGCATGTGAAACCGCGGTGTTAGTGTACGTATAAGGGTTTTTGGTAGCAGGAAATACCTTTCACCCACAGCAACAGCTATTGCAATAGCGGGAGCGAAAGTAGTTATTGAGAGTGTTCGAGAGCATTACTCGGTCGCCGCCCTTCTACGGAGAGTCTATGTCGATTATATGTAAAGAAACCAATGTGAATATCAAATTGCAAAAGGTCTTGTAAACACTAGCTGAGTGGATCTCAAAAACTGCCAAAATGGGGCTAAAGAAGAGAGCAGCCACGAAGATGGAAGCGAACTTCATGTTAGGAAGAATTGCTAGAGATTCGGGTTATATATAATAATAGGGATTGTATCATGAAAAAGAATTATAGGGGTGTTTTTGAGTATGCAGCAAGGATCAATATCGTGAATCTACTCAAGGATGATTCTAGGATGTGAACATATGGAAATTTGACATGAGTCTGTCAATTAATATGACGGAAGACAAAAACATTTTCCCCCTCTGACCTGACGTGTTCCAAAAGGCCAGGAAATTCTAGGGGACCAATATACATACAAGTCTCCAACAGCCTCCAAACACATTTTGCATTGCAAGTTTATTGCCCAGTGATGGGCTAAAGCAAATACCAAGACGGACCGCTCGGTGGTTGGGACTGCCATGAACCCCTAATCTTGGCAATTGATCTTTAACGGAGGATTTAACGTTAATTGTGAGACACCGATCTCTTTTGTTTAGAACCTTAAGCATGGGTTAGAAAACTTACGAAGGAACTAGACTCGTGGCTCTAGATGGGCCCATTTGAGGCCCAATGAAGACTACCATACATGATAACAAGTTACAACAGAGGAGAGTAAGGGGAAAGGTATGGAAAAGCAGAACTCATTTCCTATATCCATGTGACCATCTTAAATCTGAAGGGTTAGCAAGCATTATCCTAGCCTTCTCTCTGTACGCCCGAACTCGAAATACAAACACAACAATGATGTTTTCCTAGCCTTGTACTCTCTAATACATGATACTTCTCGCTCCCCTGTCTACTCAATCAATGTTGTGGCTTGATTAAATTAGATGTTCACTAGCTTCTCACTTCTTCCAATTCACGAATGACACAGCACTTGATATTCAAATTCTCTTGTCAATTTCCGCACAAATTACATTTAATAAAGCTCGCTCTCAAGTACACGTCGTAACAATGCCCCATCAAGGTACCAAACTCCCAAAAAGTCAGAAAAAAAGACCCAAGCAAAACACCACTTCTCTTTATTCCCTCTCTGTAGTCCTCTAAACATCCATCGTGAGTCGTCTTGGGCCTGAAGGACAACGCCTACTTCGTTCTGATAGAAACTGCGAGGGCGTTTTCGAATACTGCAAGTGGCGGGTAACTCCATTGCGCTGGTGAAACATCTTTAGAAGGATTTCGATTTGGTTAATTTACCTGCTGCTTGTGGCTTGGGTTCTGGCTGTTTTGAAATCTGATTGAGTCTCTGAAAAGGCGGATTTTTTGGAAACTGATTTTGTCTCTGATAAGATATCTTTTTTTTGAACTGATTTGGTCTCTGAATTGGTGTGGATTGTTGAGATTTTGGCTTCTTCGCTGACTCCAACACCACTTTCGTGGCTGGCCACGATGTCCTCTTCTGAAACTGGCGTTGCTGCGGAGTGAATCGAGTTTGGGGTAGTATGTCAACTAGACTTTCATACTTCTGCCCTTTCTTAACGTTTGGAAGTCTTTCAAGTTTTGGTCCAGGTTCTGATTCAGGTTTTGGTTGAGGCTTTGGTTCGAGTTTTGGTTGAGGCTTTGGTTCGAGTTTTGGTTGAGGCTTTGGTTCGAGTTTTGGTTGAGGCTTTGGTTCGAGTTTTATACGCCCGAGTTTTTGAAGTTTTATCACACCCTCAGGTGTAAGCCGCCCTCTCTTCTCAGTTTTCTGGCTTCCCGGAAGGGTCTCGTCATCGCCAACTGTTGTAATAGTGGTTGGTGCGTAGCTTTGAAATGAGACAGCCTCATTTTCATTTCGTGGAAGAGGAATACCAGCAACCAAAGTTGAAAGGATGGCCAAAGTGGCAAAGGCATTGAGTGTCAACATGGCGAAATCGAGAAGTAATAAATGTCGTGATACGAAATTAAGAATAAGATGTAGAACGAAGAAGCTAGTGCGAACAGAAGCTAGCAGAAAGAAGGAAAAAAACGACTGTGGTGGTAAGAAAAGAAGGTGGTGGTGGAAAAGAAAAACGGAATAGCTAGACAGGATTCCTCTCTTATATGAACATCAGAAGGGAGGAAAAAGCGCGGCAAGTCCGTGATTAGAAAGGAGAACTCTGCCTAGGGCTACAGGGAGATCTACAGTAAAACCCCATGGAAGAAGCTTTACTTAGCACAAAGTTCATCGTACACAGCGGATACCATCAAGGTTGTAGGGCCGCAGGACTGCCAAGAGTATAGATCTACGCCTAGCATTTGGCAGCCCCAGATAAGTTAGTTGATTGGCTAGAATGGGGCTTTCTCCTCCACTCTAGCGACCTTATGTTCTATTTTGGATTACACGACTTGAATAAATCATCGTCGAAATTCGATAGAGAAGGTGGTAGTGTTGATGCCTGAGGTCCAAAGTGGGTGTTCAAGACTTGATTTCCGAGGAGATCAGTGTCGGAAGTGCCATAAAAGGTCCCGACTTGATAATGAATCTCTACAAATCCACTTTCACTCCCTTTTTGAACGTACTCCGAGTTTTAACATAAGCTGGACATTTAAAGCTGGACACTGTCACGTAGATCATATGTGAGAAAATTCTATATCGCTAGATCCGAGTCTCTGATTCGCTGTATCTGAAAATCGGGGCCGAGCCGTAATATAGTCAGGACAGTGTCTACTTCGACTATCCACCCTCTTGACTTCGTAAATCTGCCCTAAGAGAAGCTTAAAGAGGAGAAGCAAGGGAAGTTTCAAGAGATTTTGATTTGGTTCTCATCAAAAGTATTGTACTTCTACTTGTAGGCATCTGCAGTTTACGAGTAACCCTCCATATATATTGAGTTCTAATGGTACCCGGATGTCAGGGATTCGCACGACTTCACTATCTTTAGCCCATTCCTATACGGCATTGAAAATCTAATAATCAGCATTGAAGTGACCAGGCTCCCCAGCCACTTTACCGTGCATTCCTAGGTATGCCGTATAGTAAATACCTATCTTTACCCCTGCTCCTGCTAACACTCTGCTTTCCTAAGACCTTTCTACTTCTAGAAGCATCCTATACATATCTTCAATAATATGAGACTAAGGCAACGTAGGGGACGGAAGTAAATTCTGCGAGGGGAGAGACAGTGAGCTCGTGCGAACCCGTGAAATCAGGGTAGTTGGGTCGCATAATCTCTGTTTTGACTGTAGGAGTTTCGTAAAGTGAAGATTAGGTTGTGATCTAAGTTTGCGCCGGTATTTCCGATCACATGGATATCTACGAAAGTTTCTCACTTCATACGAAGTACGAAGTAGAAAGAAAACTAGCGTCTCAACGAGACAGTTTTACGACTCCGCTGCCCTATTTCCCTATTTCCTATTACGGAAGCTGAGCGTCTTTTTCCATGTGACAAATCATTTCTTATACTCTTACTTCGTACTTCATCCAGGGGCAATAATTGTAGGTTTGCTAGGGTGGCTAAGGTTGGCAACAGGGTAAGAAACCCCCGAAAACCTTACAATTATTTCGCCTTGGATGAAGCACAAAGTGTTGCCTTTCAGTAGAAAATAGTGGCTGTCCAGGTTCCTCTTAATCAGAACAATTGGACTCAGAGGAAAGGTTATTGAAGGAACAGGAATGAAAAGTAGAAATTGGTATTTCAAAGGGAGAAATAGGGGATTTTGAACTAACGCAATGTTTCTGTGATTTAATTGTATCCTACTAGTGGCAGCCTAGAAATAGATTAGGCGCAGAGAAAAAAGACTAAGGTAGCAGCCGCCTCGCTAAAACTATACTTAACTTGGAGTAAGACTTTCAAGCAGTTAGGGTAGTGGTAGCTTCAACTTCTCACCTCACGTGTCACTAGGAATTCCTTTGTATAACAGCTTTGTTTGGTTTTAGCAAGAAGCAGCATTTGGAATGGAGAAGTTTTGCCGCTGATTCTTATTTTTCAGATAACGTTTTATATAACAAGTATGTTGCAAGGAATATGGAAGGCTTGGGTGCCAGAAGAGTTGTATCCAGATGACTGGGCAGCTAACTAATGGGGGCAGGAGCCTGGCTTGTATGGCCCTGGCATATGCCCATCCTTTGTTATACACTCCTGTTCCATTCCACGCAGGTTCCGTGCGGTGGAGACCACTGGTCAGTATAAACCTGACAACAAAGTATATAACCTGTGGACGAAGGTTTTTTTTACGCTGGATTACGAGTATGTTAGTATGGAATAAGTACAGGAATTGTATTAGATCTCTAATATTGTCTAAGCAAGGCCCATGTTAATTATTCTACTAGCGGCTACAAGTTATTTACGTGCAGGAAGTCTTAATAGCTTCAACTATTACATACAAGGAGACTTAATTGAGCCCTGAACTATGGAATAATTTCTGATCTAAGTTTATTAGTACTAAATAAGTTTAATCCCCTCCCGTCTCTATAAGTTATCTTTGTATATTTTGTGAAAATATTACACAGATTTCGTCCACTTCTTACAACGAACTTGAACACTAAAACATCACTGAAAATCGGCTGTAGGAATCCTCTAATTCAAGGGTGTGACAAAGATACACTTCTAACGGCATGTTTTGCTACGCAAATGTCTCTATGCAGAATAGGTGCAAATCTTAGACTTTGCATAGGCTGGAGGACCCAAGGACGCATGCAAAAGTTTCCTGATTTGCATGTAATTTATACCAATCTTTAGAAACAAATGCACTACCGTTTAGCTACTGCTCACATATTTGTCGATTTTCGATTTTACGTAGCCATGTCCCTGGTTATATAGTAGTATATCACCTATTCTGCCGCCCTACAGCATTTAAGTGACCAGCCCTTAGGTATGATAAACCCCTTATATTATCCCTCTGCTACGACTTCGCGTTATATCTTCTAATTAGCGGAGTCTTTCACTTGCTATAGGGGGGTAGGAGTTACTATAGAGGAGACACTGTAGGGAGAACACTGTCGGAGGAAGAAAGGAGGGGGAGGGGGACAGATTTGCATAGAGATTTATACAAAAGAAAAAGAACTGAGGGCCTGTTTGGCTCGCACATGTTTTTAATATGCGCCATATAAAAAGATTTGCACGCATATTCTGATATACATGTATATTAGAATATACGAGACTGTTTGGATAGCCGTATATCTAAATTAAAATTTCATTATAAATTATATGTTTATCTATTTGTACTTCTTTTTAGATATGCACCACTAAAATAAGAATATGAAAGATATGAGTCCTCAAACCCCAACGATTTCTTTTACACGCTCGCATATCCTTCGATTTTACGTTCCGCCACTATACTACAGTATAATTTAGTCGGATCCACCTATTACGTAACAACTCGATATACTACCTTAAATGCCGTACTACAACTACCACTCCCATACGTCGTTAAAACTACGACAGATTCGGGACAGGAATCGCAAAATCGTTTGTTTTACAGCTGCCCTTGCGGTCTAGGTTGCTAGTACTTATTATAATGATAACTATATAAAGAGACCTTAACACACTTCGAAGTTAAGAGGCGAGGAATGGTTATAAGAGCTAGTCAAAGGACACCCAAAGCGTATGAGAGGCAGCCTCCATATAACCCAGGAAGCTTTTAAGTAGGACTAACTAAATTGTAGTGGTGGACTAAAATTTAGTAGTACCGAGAGCTGGTATATAAATCGTTAGATATGTGACAAAACAAAAAATACTTATACGACGAGCCAAACAGTAGTGCATTTGTTTCGTCAGATTAGTAAAAATTGTATATAAAACTAGAAAGATATACACGGGGTCTCGGGGTTATGTAAAAAGTGGTAAAGTTTAGAATTTGCACCTAGTATGTACACCCAACTTATGCGAGCCAAACAGGCTCTGGAGGGTTTAGGCTTCAGTTATTTTACAAAGTTTTTTTGGTGGTGTAAATCTAAAAAGATTTGCACGTAGATTTGCGACGGATTTATGCCTAATTGAGTAAACACTTATGCGGCTATCTAGACAGGCGTGCATATCTTAATTTGTATGCGAATCTTCTATAAAAAGATATACATGCAAAACTTTTTATATAGTGCAAATAACTCAATTTCTGTAGCCAAACATGCCCTTATTAGATACTTTTCCAGGATGACCGGTATCTACATCGCGGGCAACGATCCACTTAGGGCTCTCAAATTCAAGATATACTTCGCACGCAGCCTGTAGATAGCTTCTTCGTATTGCTTCCTACTTACAATACCACTTATTCTCACATACTAGCTGTTTGTACCTGGAACCATCTCACTCTAAACCGCAACCGTAATCGAAATTGAGAGACATTTATCGTGGAATATCGCTTCAATATACAATTCCAAGGCTGCGCTAGTTATAGAAGTAAGTTCACAAGGAAAAAGTCAATTATTTTGGATTGAGTTATGTCGAAATGAGGCGCCTTGGTAGTGAAATCGCATGACCTAAGAAAATAACGCATTCCAAATCACCATTCGCTCACTGACCAACCTTGAATAGCACGAGTGGTTTAGGTTATTTTTGGTCACCGGGAAGGCCTACTTCTGTTAGTTCACGGGATAATTTAGCGATACCAGTTTTGAAACATTTCGAGTATGTCACTTTGGTAAACATTGTGTTTGGAATTCTAGATTCAGATTGGGAAGTTAATTCCTACTGGGTTTCTTTCTCTGAATCACCTCAAGTGGAGTTAGCATACTCCTTTGGAAATCGTGGAAGTGCAGAACGAACAATCTCAATATACAAGTCTGAATTATATGTTCAATGGACATGGGATTCGCATTTGTCATGACTTGTTGTATTTGAGCAACTTGATCTCGGTTAGAGTCGACGAGTAAAACATCAAAGTGTCTCCCGTAAACAACAATCATGTTTTCATCACCTTGCGAGTTTGTGATATCCTCTTGTGAAGAATTCCGAGTCCAGATAGAGAACTCGTAGTTTTCGCCAGTTCAACCAGGAATGGTAGAGTCTCGAGAATGTATTTTTCAGTCACTGCGAGTAAGAAAGAAAGATTTCACTGAAGTAAGACTTGCTAATGACTTGTGAAATTCAGATCCACAGCCTCTGTATCTTCTGGGATTGTGCACCACTAGAAGATCGAATTGATCACAGACTTCTTCAGGCACGTTAATCTTACTCTTCAGATCACTTTGTACCCACATTCTCAAGTCAAGTCCATGTTGACTCAAGCATCAGTAGGTAGAGGTCGTAAATCGACATGCTGAAGATGTGACCTATGAATCACTGTTGAACTGGCATTGTTTCAAAGCCTAATAAAGTCCTCGGATGCGCCTTAAACAGCCGATGTTAAGACAATGTGTATAGAGGCACTCGGTTGCTATGACTGAGACAGCTTTACATTCTATTGTAAACGCTAGGTGGGGTTTGGTTATGGGGAAACTCATGTCCAGAGCGATCGAGGTATCTTCTCCTAGAGAGAGTGCAGCCACTTGGTTGAGGACATTCGAGATGGTTTCTATTGGTGTACGACGAGGCGACTTTCCGATGACTTGAAGTGGAGACTGGATTTTTATTCATTTTTATTGACATCCGAAGGAAACCTGAATTGTCGTTCGCAATTATGCGATTTCTTATTCAGTAGTTTGCGAGAGAATTAAAAATAAATAAAACAGGGTTTAAGCTGTTGAACTGGGAAAAATTGTATTCACATCTGTCATAGTGAACTGACAGCTGTAGATATAAATACAGTGAATTGCTGGCTGTCTTTTTTCGCTTGCCCAAAACTCGTAAATTTCCCAGACAACATCATGCTACACTTTTATATTGCAGTTAATTCATCATTCAAGCTTCATACGATCAACCGATAAAGGAATAACTACCTAGGAAACATTCCTGAATCAGCCAGTAGATACTTCTGTAGATCGTTCTTCCCATCATATTTACATTTATGGGACTAGCAAACGTCGGGCAAGTGACTCTTATAAATCTGTGAAGGGGTTAGAGACTGTATAAGTGATACTGTACCTGGTGTCAAGACTGCCGATTTAGGTGTGTACAGTGAGAAAGAGTCAATATATGTAGTGTTTCACAATATTAGGTCTACAATGACATCAATTAGTCTAGTTAACCCTGGGCTATTCCTCACTCGCTCTTTCGGTTCTTTTCCCCAGTATGTGATCAAGACCGCATTATAGAATCATATCTGCTTATCCAAGTACTGAGTATTACTGTACGCCTCCGTATTTCAAACAAACTTATATTGCCGATGTACTGTGCAATGATTGGTCGGTAATACGAAGGAAGATCTTACATAGGAAACTCGCTAGGCAACAGAGGATCGTCTGTGCCGTGCCTCATACCTACACAGAGCGGGGAAAGCTCCACCAGCTCACGGACATCCATCTCACATCACAACATCAATACTCAATCATCATCAAGCTTCAATCATCTTACAAAGTATAATGCACAATAAAACCAAACGCCAGAATGGCTTCATATCGCTTCTGCTAGCTATCGCTTGCTCGGCGCAGGTTCTAGCAAGCGAGGCTCAGATACCACTAAATCCCCACGCGACACCAAAGTTGAAATGGGAAGGATGTGGCGAACTCAATAGTCATACTCTTGAATGTAGGACTATTTACTCTTTTCCCTGATTCGGGGTTGAATTAACGAGGAAAGGCTCACGGCTTGACGTCCCGATGGACCACAATAACCCCGGAGATAAAACGTTCTCGATCCCTCTCATCAGAATGCTGGCCACCAACGCGTCGGCTAGTGGCGATAGACATATTTTGACGAACCCGGGTGGACCAGGAGGTTTGTGAAAATACCATTAGAGCTTACATTTACTCATGTTTTCTAGGCAGCGGGGTTGAATTTCTTGGGAGAGCTGCCGCAAGTCTGAATAAAGTGATTGGCGAAAACTTCCATCTGCTATCTTTTGATCCCCGCGGTAAGAATAACAATATGGTTTCAGCTTGTAGTTGCAGTGATCTAATTCTCCATAGGCGTTAGCGGATCGATCCCAAGAGCAATCTGCTATCCAAGTGATACCCTACGTGCCGAGTCATTCATAGATGCTCCTTGGGATCTCGACTTTCAGGCTGGTAAGTTTTTCAAGTTCGCCCTTTCCAAAAAACGAAAAAGAAGAAAAAGTAAGTTGATTCTGAGAGAATAGGAAAAATGTACACAAAAGCAGAGAACAAGGCAAAAGCCTGTGAAGATGAAATGGGCGAGTATGGAGGATATATCAACACCCCACAAACTGCAGCCGATATGAACTCTATCCTTGATGCGCTGGGACAGGAGAAAATGTATTATTGGGGATTCAGCTGTTAGTAACAATTCCTCGGCAACCAATCCTGCGCTAACGTAAACAGATGGAACCACTCTCGGTCAGACGTACGCGCAGATGTTTCCTTCTCGTGTCGAACGTCTCATCATCGACGGCGTGAGCAATCTGGACGAGTGGTACAATGAATTCTTCTTCGAGGAGTCTTTAGTCGATACCGACAAGAGCTACGCTGGCTTTGCCGAAGAATGTTTCAAAGCTAAAGAGGCATGTCCCTTAAATTCTCTCAAGGACATGCCCTTCGAATCATCCAGTGAGCTCAAGTCCTTTATCGATAGCTTTCTCGCAGATTTACAGGAGGTGCCGATACCCGTCTACTTGAACGCCTCTAACTACGGCTCCATCACCCGACGAAAGATTGTGACGAATGGAATATTCTTTTCACTCTACAAGCCCTTTCCATTCTGGGTCATCCTTGCAGAGAACCTCGCCGCGCTGTTCAATGGCAACAGTACACCAGTGTATAACGCCTACTCCGATAACTGGATCGCAGGCGTCCTCTCAGACGAAACCAACGATTTCGTCACCAAGAATGACAACTGGTTGACCGGCGCGCAAGCACCAGTCCACGGCGTAAAACCAGTTCAGAACTACACCCTCGCAAAGCACCCCCTCTCAACTCTCGTATCGAAATACTACGGGAGCGACGCTTACGATCGAGCTTCGTGGTTATTCCCAACAACCCACAAATTCCACCCACAATATCATCCCCAATTCCCCCGCGTCAAGACCGCCAAGCCAATACTCGTTCTATCAACGACATTCGATCCCGTCTGTCCATTGGCTTCCGCAAAGAAAGCCCAAAATAGTTTCGAAGGCGCTGGGTTCGTGGAACAAAAGTCTTATGGTCACTGCAGTATCAGCATGCCTTCGCTATGTACAGCCAAACACGTCCATCGATATTTCAACGAGGGCATAATCCCAGAAGCAGGCTCCACGTAAGAATCTACCTACTCTACAAAGTCTACTGTCTAAAAATGGAACGAGAAGCTGACCTGACCGTGTGGCAGATGCGAAATTGATGCTGAGTACTTCCCGGGCCGTGGAAAATCTCATGTGTCTACGCTTAGTGAAGAAGATCGAGAACTGCTAGCGGCTCTTTCGGATCTAGCAGCTGAAGACGTGATTCCTGCTTTCTTACCTAGCAGGATGTTTGGGGCTTGATGGGGACGATGGTCAATTTGATACGGTTTTAGTAAAGTATGCTACGAGAAGCGGTAGTAGAATAAGATCAATATTACGGCTTGAATAGGGGCTGCCATGGAAGAGATCTCGCCTAGATGTTGGAGCATATTAATTTCTACTAAATTGTTTCTAATGTCCCATATTTACAATCTCACAACTTTGAACTTCCTCTTTTCATCCACCCCTAAGAATAACTTCAAAATATAACCAAAAAAAACTCACTACTGTACCTCCCCACAAATCCAGCACCAGCCCATCCCCTCCCCCATCTCCATCCCACCCTCCTCATCTCCCCTCCTCCCCTCCCAACAAAACACCCAAACCCTCACCACCAGTACCACCACCTACCTCCCAACCCCCCAGTAAAACCCCCCCATTACCTCCCACACACCACCAGAACCACTCTAATCCCCAATCCATCCATCCATCCATCCATCCATTCACAATAATCCATACAAAAAACAAAAAATACACATTTCAGACAGCCATAAAGTATACCAAAACCCTACAACAAAGGAAAGAAAGAAGAGAAAGAAACCCAGGAAGGAGCTCACGTACCAAATTGATAGATAGATAGATAGATAGATAGACCGATCCCAGACGTGATGGCCCAGCTCTTTCATCCCGTATTAACCCATATTACCACACATTACCATTTTCGTTCAAACCAAACCAAACCGCTTTATCGAAAGGTAAGGTACTGTACAGTAAGAAGTAAGGCACCGTAAAAGGAGAAAAGAAAAAATGTGTAGGGTTGAAGAGGGTACTGTAAGTCTCAAAGAGAGAAGAGGTAGGTGTGAAGTCTAGAGATACTTACTTTACTTTACTTTATTTACTTTACTTTACATTATATTACAATACTAGACCCCCTAATTTAGCTTACGACAGCCTCAAAACCACCTGTTGACGTGTTGAGTAGAGGAGTAGAGCGGATGGGGAGCAGCTGTATCATACAGTACTATATATATATGGTATGACCACAACACCATACAGAAGAAATAGATAAGATAAGATAAGATAGTATCCTGAAAAGGGTAGGAAATGAGTAGGAAATTCTACTCCATTTAAATACAAAGAGTCTGAAGAAGCGAGGTAAGTTGAATTATAGATTCATTCATCATTCATGGAAAGTAAGTCTTACTGTACTACGTCGTCAAACACATTCCCATACCCCTCAAAAAACAGAAATTTTGATGTCAAAAAGAAGAAGAAAAATGGAAGACAGAAACACAAAGGCACAGTAATACAAACAATAACCATTACACTAATACACCCTAGCCTACCCTCCCTCCCTTCAGACAAGCTGTATCTAACCAGCTTTTCTAGTCTCCTTTCCACACTCACTTCCTTGTTTCCTCCCTCTCTCTGTAGCTCCTCCCATCCTATTCATCAGTCAACTCCTTTCCCCCACCCCTTCCCATCCATCCATCCACCCATCTCTCACAAATCCAAATCCAATTAACACCTCCTACCCTACCCTACCCAACCCAACCTTACCCTTCCATCACTTCATTCCATTCCAACCCACCAATCTCAAAAGTCCTCAAGAAAGAGAAAAGAGAAAAATAAATCAAACCCCATCCCATCACACACTCCCCAAACGCCATCTTGCTACTACCCCTCTCTTGATTCACAAAGAGAGGAAGGTAAGTCGCGAAGATATATAAGAATCAAAGAAAAGAAAAGAGAAAAGAGAACTCCAATCCATCCATTACCCCAGCTATCCATCCGCCAAGGCACCAAGCCACGTCAACGACCGCTTGAGCGAGAAAGAAAAGAAAGAGAATAACGAGCAGCTATCAATGCCCATGCTAATACTGTGTACATCGCCGGGTGCGAATGATTTCGGAATGAACAAACTCCTTGCCTGGGCCAGTCCGTCCCAAATCGAAAAAAGATGCAAAGGAAATCAAGCAAACGAACAACGCTTAATTCAAATACTCATCCAGCAAAACATCCCCGTAGTACAAACCAGTATCAACGTCGTCAAAATCCCCGCACCAACACGATCCGCCTGGGTAGCAGGTTTAATCGGCTCCAGTGTATCTGAACTCCCACTCCCAGCATTCGGATTACTTTCACTAGTTCCACCCGTAGCATTCGTCAGAGGAGCACCAATAGGAACGAGATCAATGAGGTTGACGAAAATCGCAGACATGGCTGCCATTTCTTGACCAACTCCTTTGGTACCGTCCCATTTTCCACTAGACCAACTTAATCCACAAGTCCTTCCATTGTCTCCACCTACACATTGCTTCGCGGCGGCGATTGCGGAGGGCTTGAGCTTTGCGACGATCAAATCGTGGGTGTAGGGTGCAACTTTGATGGTAGAGGCTAGCCATCTAGTGAGATAGGATTTGAAGCTGTACATATCGGTTGTGCAACTTAATTTGGGTTCGCATGCGACTTCGTAGGCGATGTTGTCCCTGAAAAAGATGTTGAAGGTTTGATTCAGGAGTCGGTCTGTACGTTCTTTCCAGACGGGATCTCCATTTGTCTGTACCAGATTAGTTGTTGCGTCACATCACCAGCGAAGAACACTTACATAGTTATACATAGTAGCTGCGCCTAGCAACCAAACAGCACTATTATAAGAGAATTGAACTCTGTTGATATCTGTGCAGTTGGACTCAATGTGAGCACCATCATACACGTTGTAATCTTTATCCATCAACCCAACACTTTGAATCCAGTTCCAAGTCTTTTCCGCGTGTTCCGCGTAGGTGTTGTTGGCCGTATATCGAGCCAATCTCGCTCCGATATTAAAGAAACATCCATTGGCTATCGAATTCTTGTAGTTGTAACCCGTCAAGTAAGGGTAAACTTGCCATCGCAAACTATACAGGATTAGTATTTGAAGTGCAGCGGGAATATACATTCCACGTACCCCCCACCACAATTCTGATCAGGGCGAACAGCCTGTGTATTAAAGACCGCCTGAGCGAGGGAGAGCCAAGAAGGTTGTTTTCCCGGAGGATTAGGAAAGTTGTATTCGGCCGCCAACATGGCAGTCATCCCCCAAAAAGCCTGGTCATCATTTCCCATAGACTGCGACCAATTCTTGGGCATCATATCAACATTCTCTCCCACCTGGGCTTGGATTCCCGCCATTACTGCATCGTTGTAACTAGTATCATTCGTGTAATGCCAATAATCAATCAAACTCCCCCACATCGCACCCGATTCCCACCAGTAATCTAATCACGTCAGCCATCAACACTGAGAAGGTGGAATCTGGTAGGCGATAACTCACATCCTTCTGGTGGATCTGGCGGGGGACCCGGCAGAACTCCCAAGATATGGCCCGATTGATTGCCCTTGTAATAGGTCATCATGTCGTAGGCAAGGGTACTTGCAGCACTCTTTATAGAATCTGGACGGTCGCATCAGCATCGGAAGGGGAGAGAATCAATAACCTCTGCAAATGTAGAAATCCACGTACCAACACTTGTTATGTCGAGGTCGATTCCTGCTACCAGACGACTGCCAAGCAGCAGCGCTGATACTGCGCGAGGTATGAAAGCAGAATACATGGCGACGAAGAGGTAAGATAATTAATGGGTGGTGTTTTGGTGACAATTGATTGTAGAGTAAGCTTGAGGTTATTTTCCCTCACGCGCTCCCCGGGTAACGAGTGTCGTTAGGTCGGTCGTAGTAGTGTCGAAGCGTACATGGAGGCTTTGGAGGGATGATGTAACGACAGGAAGCGAACGATGAGGCGAAGTTGAAAGAAGCAAGGCGATCCGTTCGTCGTCTTCGAGGTCAAGTGCTGAGGAACGGGTGAGTAGGCTGAGTAGGGTGAGCGAGTGTGAGGTGTGTTGTGCAAGATAAGACCGATCAGTTGGGAGCACGGGAATCATCCACCGACGACTGCAGGGCAGCAGAGCAGAGTTTACAGAGTTTAAGTGGCGTGGCTGTCACTGGATGAACAGGGCAACTCTTCAAGGAGAAGCTGAGTAGACGGAGAGATTATCCAGGGAGAGGCCGCTGGATTGGGCTGAGGAGGCGTTGAACTGCCCCTCCTATTCGCTGAAGGAATGCCGTAGGAAGTGGAAGGATCAATGCTTAGTGAATGAATCGATGCTTATTTTAGGCGATACATCACTGAATTGCAAGCTGCAACCCTGAAAAGCACCCCGTCCAGGCCCTCTAGTTCTCCATCGTAAAAAATCTATTCACCCGTCAAACCAAAAATACCCCCCCGGCTCAGCGCATACGAGCGCCCCTCCACTGACGGCACTGCTCTCTTTCTCCATGTCAAAACCCCATCTCAACTCAAGCCCTCTTCAAATAATCTTCCGTATACTTTGGTACAGGGCCCAATTATTTGATGTGGGGCGTCTGTGCACCTTGGAATGCAAGTTAATGCTGCTTTAAGCAAACTGCTAGTATTTTGTATAACCACCGTCTGCTAAAATCACTTCTATATA
>UNPT01000474.1:0-35962 GCA_900536445.1 Hymenoscyphus occultus | reverse complement strand
AGTCTTTGTTCGACTTGCTCCCGACGCCCTAGAGAGGAAACACACGGCCTTCGCTATTCTCACAGCCTTACAAGACCCTGAGATCGGATGTAAAGACCTTGTACAAACTGTACTCCCTGTTCCGTCTAGGTTTTCGATTATCGCTTGTAATTCCGCCTCTGTACATACCCTTCTAACTACTAAAAAGGTAAACATCTAAACCCTATTCGGGGCTGCTCGTATTAAGAAGGGTACGAACTGGGTCGGATACCGGTTCTACTATATCCCTAGGACCATCGAATCAGTAGTTATTATTAATAAGCGTATAGCTATAACTCTACGACCTACTACCCCTGATAACGTTGTTACTACTATTAAGGAAACTGTTGGAATAGCGCCTGCAAGGGTAGCAATAACTGAAATATCTTGCTTCGACGAGAACACCTCTATAACCTAGAATGTCTTCTTTAATAAGTCCGATGTTCGATCCTTAGGAAGTCTCCCCTCTGATATCTCTATCCTCGGTAACCGGGTTTATTCTAAGGCCATCCCTAAGATATCTAAGGTTATCTAGTACACTACCTATTAGGAATAGTATAATACTAGGATCTGTGGGAAGAGCGCCCGCTACCGTATCTACGGTACTACAAAGTATACTAAGACCTCGTACCCAAGGTGTAACATCTATATTTAGTACAAGGCTAAGTGCCTACACTGCCAGGGCCCACACCCCTCGGATGACTCTAAGTGTTAGCTTCGCCTAAAGCCTTCCGGGTCATAGCCTATATCTAAGAACCGTAGAGCTATTTAGCAAGCCTATAACAAGATACGGCTTCAGAGAGAAGAGGACTCCCCTTGCTAGAATACCGACACCGAAATAGTAGCCCCGACTACCCCTCTAGGACCTGCCCCCCTTATACAAGCCTCTACTAACGAGGGCCCCTCGACCACCTAAGTAGACAGCTCTAGACTCTTCTCCCCTAGCCCTTCTACTCCGACCCTTTAATAACTAGTCCGTAAGGATATAAGAAGTACCGGAGCCTACAGATCCTATAGATAAACGTCCATAAGTCCTCGGACTATTAAGAACTTGTTCTATAGCTCGCACATGTAAGCCGAGTAGACATAGTCCTTGTTTAGGAACTATATATCTATAGAGAACTGCCTCGCTACATCACAAGACGACACCCGAACTACGACTGCCTTACACCGATCTAGGACTAGAGCCTCGGCCCCCCTCGCGCTCTTACCTTTATACGTAAGGGTGCCGGCATCTAAGTAAATCAGCTCCCTCCCTCGTCTACAAAATGCCGGGATCTAGTCTACCTAGAGATCCCCTCCCCTTGCGGCCCTCCGCTTTGTATACTAAACATGTATAACGCCGCGGTCTGGGCTAAGGGAGCAGGAGAGGCCTTGTCTCTTACGATTCAATCTAGGATCCTATGTACTAGGAACCTCTTCCTAGCTAGTGACCTTAACTTAAAGAGCTAGCTCTGGCAATCGGACTACCCTGGACAGGAGAGCTTACAAGTCTCTCTTTTTACCCCCTGGCTCGAAGATAAAGGCCTCTAGCTCCTAACCCCCCCGGGAACACAAACGCACACTCTCGGGAACACCCTAGACCTAGCCTTTTGCTCTAGCGAACTCCTATAAAAGGGTGCCGCTACTAAGGTCAGCCTAGCGTTTAAGTGTAGCTCCGATCACCTCCCTGTCCTCACTCGTCTCCCCTAGGTTAGGGGGATTACTAAGAAAGACCCCCCTCTTAAATTTAGCACTCTAGACTACGAGACCTTTCTCGTAGCTCTAGAAACGAGACTAGATAAAGAATAGCTCTACTAGCTGCCCGATCACCTAATACAAGAAGACCTCGACTCTCTCGCTACGTTTATTACTAAAGCCCTCCAAGGAGTATACTAGAGTAGCGCGAAACGAGGGCTCGGCCACGGCTACGGACACCCTTGGTAGAATGTCAAGTGTCGAGCTCTCACTGCTTAGATTAGAAGAAACCGACAGCTAGGCGAGGAAGATCCTGTTAGAGCTCTTCGAAAGGAACTACGTAAGGAGATTAAGAAGACTAAGGCTAATTACTTCCGAGATCTTATTAACAAAGCTACTAAGAGCAAGGACGTCTTTAAGATCTACAAGTAGTGTTAGAGCATAGGAACATACAAGTCTCCTCCTTTAAAGGACTCGTCCAGCCTTTTTGGCTATATAACTAAAGATAAGCAAAAGATCCTTATATAGGAACTTCTCATAATGTGACAGACGTGCTTCTGGACAGTCGGAACAAACAACACTCTATTCTTAGGACTAAAGACGAGGAGAGAAGGAGAGCTCGAGAGAGCTGGGAACTAAATACAGGTCGCGCACGCTAGTACTAGCGCGCCTCGCTAAGCGAGCATGTGACATCCAGCCCTCGTGACCATAACCGTCACACATAAACAAAGCCGAGGTCGGGGACATCCCGGTAGACGTACTAACTGTCCTATTACGCTCTCTCCCCTAGGCTCCTCTTACCCCTAGGGAGGTAAGGGAGTCGATTCTCGGAAAGGCCTCTACCGCCCCTAGGGAAGACGAGCTTGTTACAAGGGTCTTTAAGGCTACCTGGCCCCGAGTTTCCGGCCTAGTCTTCTCTCTCTTTTAAGGGTGTCTTAACTTTAGCTACTACCCGAAGTGCTTTCGAACAGCTATCGTAGCTATTATCCTAAAGCCGAACAAAAAGGACAAATCCTCGCCTAGAGCGTATTGTCCGATCTCCCTACTCTCAGTCCTTGGAAAGGGGCTAGAACGTCTCCTTGCTAAGCGAGTCCCTTAGATAGGGATTAAATACGCGGTCCTTGGCCTAAACCAGTTCGGAGCCCTCCCGCTTAGGGCAGCTACAGACCTTACTACCTATCTAACATACGATATAGAAAAGGCCCTAGGGGAGAGGCAAGAGGCCTCCCTTCTTACGCTAGATATCAAGGGAGCCTTTAACGCTGTACTCCCTAGTCGACTTATTAAGAGACTTAGAGAACAGGGCTAGCTAGAATGTTTTGTCTCCTAGGTTACCTCCTTTCTACTTAAGAGAACTATTCGGATTAAACTAGATAGGGACATCAGAGATTATATACTACTTAGATATAGGCTCCTATAGGGCTCACCGATCTCTCCTATTCTCTTTATATTATATATTTAACTACTCTTCTCCTCGAGCCTTGGCTCTCTTCCGGTTCTTTGTAGGTACGGGTACGCGGATAACCTCGCTCTCCTAGCTATTAGTAGCGGGAAGGCTAAGAACATTAAGGCTCTTACTAAGTAAGTTACTTACTCGCTATAATAGGGCGCCGACGAGGGGATTACCTTTGACAGCGATAAATCCGAGCTAATCTACTTCTCGAGAAAGAGAAAGTAAAGGGGGCGAGGGATCCGCCCTCCCCCTCCTATTATAGTTAGAGATAAGATAATCCTTCCTACCTAGGAGCTTCGTTGGTTAGGGGTCTTCTTTAACCCTAGACTTACCTTTTACAATTATGTAAAGAGAATAATAAACAAGGCTACAATAGTTACCTAGGCTCTAAAGTGTATAACGAACACTGTTCGAGGCTCGCTACCCTACCTACTAAAATAGGCTATTACCGCCTGTATTCTGTCTATTGCCTACTTTAGTAGCGAGACCTAGTACCTAGGACGAACAAAGACTTAAGGAGCAAATAGCCAACGAGTTAATAATAGGATTAGACAGTATCTTATTCTATTAGATCGAGTCGTTACAAAGTGCGCTAGAGTTATTCTTCCTATCTATAAAACTACGCCGACTTCAGCCCTCCTTATAGAATCAGGACTAGTAGCACCTGAAATCGCGCTTATTGGGCGAACCGTAGCCCTTGAAGCCAGGATCCGCTACCTCGACTCTACACACTCGCTAAGATAGTACAAGGAGAACCCTTGTCTAAAATCCCGACTCTTCTATAGGAATAGGAACGTCCTACTATACTCTAAATAGATTAACCTGATTTAAGATCCACCCTAGACTAGGGGCTTCGATCGAGAAACTCGCCTACTAGAGATCGAAGGACCTATACTAGGCGGGGACAAGGAGCTCTATAAGGAACGCTTCCTTAGCTTTCTCTCCTCTCTACCTCCGACAGACTTAGTTGTCTTTTCAGACAGCTCAAGACTTAACGACGGGAACATAGGGGGGGGAGTATGCCTTATAAGGAGGGGACGGGTATTAGATACTAAGTCCTTTTCCTTTAGTAAGACTCTAGAGATTTACAACGCTAAGGCAAGAGCCGCTCTCCTTGGGTTAGAATTAGCTATTAGCTCCCCCTTCTGGCCCTAGGCCCGACGCTGCTAGATCTACCTCGACAATCTCGAAGTTACTCTATAACTTACTTCTCGCTCCTCTAGCACCTCGCAAGAAGTCTTTAATAAGGTCTACGACCTCTGTTAATCCTTCCCTAAGAAGATAGCTTCTCGGTAGTATCCTAGCTATATTAGGATCCTCGGGAACGAAATCACCGACAAGGCCGTAGGTCGAGGAGCGCGTATAGAGCCTTCCTCCCCTCCTAAAATCTGTACTACCTCGCTTAGGAGATTAGTTAAGGAAGGGGGGAATAAGTTAGCTAACAAGCTATGGGGAGCCACCCTCCCTCCCCTATATAGGGAACTCGGACTCACTAAGTAGGCTCCGAAACCCCGCTCGCTTACACTCCCTAGAGAGGTTCTCGCTCGCTTAATCGTAGCCCGGACAGGACACGGGGACTTTACCCTTTATCATACTCGATTCGGCTACCATGATACTCTCCTAGAGGCTGAGAGATGCTCCTATAGAAAGAGAAAGACACAGTTCTATATCCTATTCTGTCGCTAGGTTAGGCGAAGAGCCCCGGAACTTATAGCTAAGGCTAATCGGGATCTAAGACTCCTCTTTGGCCCCTCCTCTAAGAAGCTTTTCTATAAGCTATTCTATAAATCTAACTTCTATAACAAGATCTGTCCGTTACGTCCAGATCCTAGATAGACTCTCTACTATTCTCTCCTGTACTATTTCCTATACCCCTCTTTACAACTTCTTCCTTACTCTACTCTTCCTTGCTTTTACTTCCTGTCCTATATAAGAGTTTCCCCGAATGTGGGGACTCTCTTTTAACCTGTCATATGTAAAACACTTATTTTACAAATCCTGTAGCCTAGGGAACCCCCCTAGCGTCCTTTGCTCCGATTGGGGCTATATAGAACCTAGCACTAGAGGCTAGTTGTATTCGATAGACGTTAAATATAAATAAATAAATGAATAAATAGATAGAAAAACAATATGCTCGATCTTTGCAAACCCAAAAGTTCTAAATATTCACAAAAGTCCCTTCTCATCGGAATAAAGGAGACATGAGTTCATATCACTTAATGTAGAAAACATTCTTAGCATATATTTTCAGAAGCTCTAATCACCCAAAACGTTCCCCTTGAAGTAAAACACATTAAAATCACCATGATAAATCTTTCCTCGCTTTAAAGTAATTCTATTAATTACCAAGAATACAAGCTTCCCTTCTATAAGTACGAAAACACTTCTCTGAAGATACGCATAAGTAACATATAAAGTCAAATTTCAACTTCCCCTTTGCGAAGGTAGTCTAGTTAACCAATCTACTAAAAAACATGTACAGTAATAACGATTAAGTCTGAGCTATTTGCACTTTTTACACTAAAACTCGGCATAATCACGTGTATAAAAAACCTAAACGGCGAATAGGAAATATAAAATCCTTTATAAAATCCCTTTATTTTAACGTTTCCGTCCTTTCTGTCTCTTCCGATTTTGTTAGATAAGATAGAGTATTGAATAAAAAGCGTATAAAGTTGTCCCTTTTTAGAAAAGTAGTATTATACACCAAATTCGGCCTAAATTCGGCATAAAAATTAGTATGTCTAGAAGATCACGATATATACTAACAAAGACCTTATATGTAGCTTGATACACCTATATAAATCTACTAAGAGGGTACTTAACTATAAGTACCTAGGAGGAATAATAGTTTTATCTGAAGTCTGTATACTTATAAGCAATTGAAAACTAGGCAAATCGTCGATTTTTGGTGGGGTTCGGCTAAATAGCTCAGACTTAATCGCACCGACTGTAACTACCCCAATCCCACCAGTTTCCTATTTTCCCATTATCACATTACCACACCCTCAGAACCAACCCCTCAACTAACTTAAAAACAGGCAGGTATAACATGAAAAGATCTTCCTTCGAAAACTAGTCTACCTACCAAATAATTACTATATAACAACGTGATCAGGTTGTGCGTGACCAATATGCTCAAATCACACCTATGACACTCACAGCACGCCAGGACCCAAAGTTTCACGAGAGAATGAGTTGTGTTTTGGAAGGTCGTTTGGTTTGCTATTATTCCTCCTATAAATGACACAGTCCTTGTCACGTAAGACTTTGGCTTTATATACCCTGGCCAGAGATCTTAGGCATGACCTGGATGGTAAGTTAAATGGGAATTATTGTACCGTTGCTTTGACTGGGCGTTTAGTGCCATCTTCGGATCAAATGTTGAGGTTATTATGTCTGTAGTAGAAATAGTCAATTAGAATACACTAGTCTTTCCATCACAAAAGCTTATTGTTACATTGAGAAGTATTTGGAGAGAGCAAGAATATATCAAGTGCGGAACGGACATGGGCAGATCGGGCACGGAATTACTAAAAGTTTACTTACAAATAATGATATATATACTTATAGAACTACTACTCTCACTATCGAATCCTTACTATTATATTATAGAAGGTAATAAGAGCTTATATTTATAAAATAAACGAATTAAGAATATAAGATATAAATATAAATAAAAAAGTTAATATAAATATAAAAGCTAATAGAAATTTGATAATAAAGAAAATATTTATTTATTCCGTTATATATTCTTTATAAAAAGTAATTATACTAACCTTCTAATATAATTAAAATATTAATATTACTATACCTAGATAAAAATAAGTAAGCGATAATAATTTTCTTAAACTCTTAATATAGCTTTATTAAACTATTTTAATTATATAATACTTTTAGAATAATTTTATACTAAAAGAGAGGTATATTTTATTTATTTATTTATTTCTATTTAATGTCTGGCGAATACAACTAGCCGACTTGTAGCTAGGTTCTAGAATAGCCCTCAGTAGAGCAAAAGACGCTGTGGGGGTGCCCCAGATGCCGGGGGGTGTATATAAGAGACTATTCTACAGGTGACAGAGAAGAAGGAAGGCCCGCTTTTGGACCAACCCCAAAGTGAACAGGGTAAAAAAGAGAGGTATATAGAAAGTAATAACTACCTACGTCTCTTATAGGTAGTAGTTACTATATCTCCTCTAATATAAAAATCCGTATACTCATAAGAGACTTCTTTATAGTTAAAAGTTTATAGTTAAAAGTTTGGTAATTACGTGCCCGATCCGCCTCTGTCCATTCTGTAGACAACTGACTTTGTAGCCAAAATTGTGATGTAAATGGATACTGATTGTGGTTACGATTTATTTTTCTGGAGGAATACAGTCCCCGGTTTTTCTGTTTCATCTATAATATAACGATACTCGTATCTGCGAAGGTCAGAAATGAGCGGGTCTATGCAGGTTTGTAAGCTCTCAACCCCACATAATCGTAAGCGAGCTTGAATGGAGTGGGTCTCACTGGCCGATACTTGGTGGTTAGTTCACCTTCTTAGATCTTCTGATTTATAATCTAACTGCTAGGAATTGACTAATAGGAGCTTTGTGGATTTTGTATTGGTTACATCAGTTATATGCATGTCTTGTCCAGATGCCTAAGCAGACAAAAGGGGCATTTTTATATATTGCTGACCTTCTATGATGTTCATTTGGTCATGTATGTAGAATTCATAAATCAGGTCTTTAATTAATGCTGCATTTGCTATATCACTTACTGTCGCATCGCGTCTCGTCGTTACATATATCTGTACTGTACATAAGTACAAAAGCGGGGCATTTTTACGTATTGCAAAATTTATATGGCTTTTTCTTATCCACAACATGCTTAGCCATCCATCACATGCTGTATCAAGTAACCTTGCCAGAAGCTAGTAAAATATATCGTTACTTTGGGAGCTAGGATAGAACTTATCCAACCCCCCTGTTAGCACAGCATACTCCGTAAGGCACAGCGCATTAGCTCCGGTGAACAACATGAACTTCCACCAAGGTGTGACTCAAATCTGACGCGTGTATCTGTCTACGTCCGTACCTTTTGGAGCTATGGTATCTTGACTTTCTCCCCTGACAAGAGCCCCATAGCGGAGTGGGGAGGATTAAGTTTCAGGTTCAATTTGAGCCAGCATGAAGCAATATCCCGTCAGCACTTATGTGTAGCTTCCTCCAATGAGGTATGCACTTCGTGAAAGGTTGTTGTCAAGCGTCAATTTGTGTGTGATCAGCGCCGTAATATGCATCTGTTTGTCAGCATCCATGCTTAAAGTCCCTAGTCATTGCTTCATCCACGCCTTAGAAGATCATTATACCAAACGGCTAATTGTCTTCATATGCCTAATTTAGTAAAGAGCGAAAGTTAATGGTTGTTCTAAAATATGTATATGACTATTTCAGTTGTACACGGCTTATAGGATAAATTACCATAAGCTAGGTGTTTAATAAGCGATGAGCACAAATCTTACGGCCGTACTTATATGGCAACTAGGCTTTGGAATTGCTGCAAGTAGCCTAGATCGAGAATTCGCTGATGATTGTTTTCCTACTTCAGAATCTGACATGGAATGATTCGTGAGATGTACTCCGTCATCTGCATTGGGTACAAAGCAGCTTTTTGGACCTTGTACAAAAGAGTATAATAAGTACTGCTCTCTTCCACCATCATGCGCACCATATCGCACACCTTTGCGAGTACCGAAGATTATTTGCCTTCTATACTTCACGATGTACATTCTCATCCTCTTGACTTCGGCCGTGTTCTTCAAGGCAGTACTTGGCAATTTGCTGCCTCATTACACCAACACATCAACACCAGTCTGTGGCAACATCACCTACCCAGAGATCCCAGGAAAAGAAATTCTTTCAATCACAACCCAAGAATATCACAACATATCGGTTGGCTTGGACCCTTTCTCCCCCTTCTTAGGCGAGACCTCAAACATTTATGTCTGCGAAGTGAATGTGACCCTCACGCACCCAGGTGTAAACGACACAGTCCTCGTCCAAATATGGCTTCCTCTTTCCCAACAAGAGAAGCCCTACAATGACCGGTTTGTCGCCTTAGGAGGTGGAGGATTCGCAGCTGGCGTCACAGGAGCCGGGGGAGGACTGGGTAGATTCGCAATCCAAGGATATGCTGCCGCTTCCACGGACGGTGGTTTGAACGGGACGGCAGAAAGCGCTGATTCATGGGGTCTCAACCCGAATGGGAACGTTAACGTCGAACTACTCAGAAACCTCGCTACGAGAGCACCACACGATGTCGTTACCATTGGGAAAGCAGTAACGGAGAGTTATTATGGCTACAAACCAGACTTTTCATATTGGAATGGGTGTTCGACGGGAGGACGACAGGGATTAGAAGCTGCTCAAAGATTTCCCGAAGAGTTCGATGGAATTCTAGCGGGCGCGCCGGCGGTGTATTGGAATGAGTTGGTTTCTTCCTTATTTTGGCCGCAGGCCGTGATGCAAGAGTTGGGTGTTTTCCCGACGAATTGCGAGCTAATCGCTGTGGTTCAGAAGGCAATTGACACTTGCGATGCAGCGGATGGGGTCAAGGATGGGGTGATTTCTAATCTGGACGCGTGCGATTTTAAAGCTTCTTCTGTAGTGGGAACGAAGATTCAGTGTGACGACGCAGATATCGTTATATCGGAGGGCGTAGCCGAAGTGGTCCAGAGAATTTGGGATGGCCCGAGTACACCTGAGCGAGAGCGATTATGGCACGGGTTTACCATAGGAACTCCACTGCAATATACGACAAATACCACAATCGTGGAAGGAAAGCGTGTTGCTGCATCACTACCCATCGCGGCAACATGGATGCTGAATTTCCTCGAGAAAGACCTTTCCTATGATCTCTCCACCATCAAAAACAAGGAGTTTGCAGATTTGGTAGCTCAATCCATTCGCGAGTACGGAGATGTCATCGAGTCCTCCAATCCCGATTTATCATCCCTGAAAATCACGGGAGGAAAGCTTCTTGTGTGGCACGGTGAAGCAGATCAACTGATTCCACACGAAGGAAGTTTGCAGTATCGTCAGGAAGTAGACGCGGGAATGGGTGGCACGACTGAAGTCGACGAGTTCTTTCGGCTTTTTCTTGCTCCCGGAGTTGATCATTGTGGATCTGGTATTGCTCCTGGTGCAGCCCCCGTAGATGCCTTTGGTGCTTTGAGGTCTTGGGTTGAAAATGGAACTGCTCCCAACGAAATACCCGCTGAGAGCCGCTTTTACCCTGAACATCGCTTTACAAGAACATTATGTCTGTACCCCAATGTTGCTAAGTACAATGGGTATGGGAACCCTGATTCCTTGGAGAGTTTTGAATGTGTGACAGCTTGAGTTGGAAAGCAGGATAACATACCTTGATTAGCGAGCCAGTCTCAAGGGATGTTTTTAGTCTACTCGTAGCTCCATTTCATTAGACAAGAAATGTAGCAGAGATTAGCGAGAACTTTTTCTATTATCGTAGCTTAATTTAACTGTATCATTATTTTATATACTTAGAATAAATAAATTGATGGACCAAACATCCGAGAAAAGTTTTAAAGATTCTCCTGTCGTGGGCAAACGGGCTACCAGTGCATAATGATGTCGGAATTCAGATATGCATTCAATAAGCGTTCATTTTGGTTTCAAGAAGAATCTGATCCCAGATTTTCGTTCTTATATAAAAAGGCAAAAGGTTGTCTGTGATCTATGTGTTTGAGTGCGTCTATTCCCATCAATTCATAAGCGAGAATAAGAAGAGCAGAAAGAGCAGACGGATTTTGTATGCTCGTTTATTTCTCTGCAGAACAATAGAAAGAGTCTACGACCCTCAAATACATCATACCCGCTTTTACATTAATAAGTACCTTTACCTGAGGGGGCTTTTCCAAGTTTCTCTTTTCATGCAGATCGATTATTCAGCACTCCACGCGACTGAACATGAGGTGTGCCAAGCCATATGGGCTTGACATGCTGATAAGCTTCTATAGTTTCTTAATTCTTGGGACGGAAATTACCATCTAAGGAAAAACAGCTTGTGATATAAAACTGGAAACATAGGTAAATACTTCATGTATTCCTTTTGGTTCGAGGTCCGTTCGGTCATAAGGCTACGATGGAAATATATTCCTAGCGTAGTCACGTTCCTGTGCATCTTCGTAAGTAATGCATATAGCCTAATCCGATTAGATGCAGGAACACATCAATCCTTGGTCATATCAGCACTGTAAATAGATACCTAGATACATAACCCCGCAGAAGAATCAATAAGATAAAACCCCTCTATCATCCCCCCGCAGTTCATAGTTGACAATACACATCCACAATGATCCTCCGATATCTCGTCCTCCTCTTTGTCATCCCTATATTGGGAGCTCAACCAAAACCAACACCACGACTCTCGCCCCCAACAGGGCCTTTTCAAACAGGAGTGATGCACCTCCCGCTAATAGATTTCTCCCGCAAAGACCTGTTCGACTCCTCCAACTTTCGAAAGCTCATGATATCTATCTATTATCCAACCCTTCACTCAACCACATCCTCAAAAAGATTGCCTTACCTCCCCTCCCTCCTCTCCTCTCTCTTTGAGGCCCAGCATCCCTTCCCAAACGGCACGCTTCATACCATAATCGCAAACGCCAAACCCAATGCTGCTCCACTCTTACTTCCGAATTCTCGAAGATTTATATACTCCCACGGCGGAGGAACATCCAGGTTGATAAACACAGCGCTATTTGAGGATTTAGCCAGTTATGGATACATCTCGATTGCAATTGATCATCCCTACGACGCGGTGGTGGTTGAGTTTCCTGATGGGACGGTGATTTATCGTGACCCTTCGCCGTTCAGTCAGGAAGTGGTAGATAGATGGTATCTTCAGCGAATCTTGGACATAAATTATATCGACAATATAACTTCGGATCTCTGTGTCCTATTCAACACGTCAAAAGAGGCAGGCATAAATACGGAGCGCAAACTAGAAGCTGACAAGTCTGACTCTATTGACACGGATTTCGACCACATAGACCACGTAACTTCACAGCGCAAGACCTCGACGCCTTCGAACTCGTGTTTGGAAACCAAATATTCACGCAAAGCAGTATTGGGCGGCCACTCATTCGGCGGTACCTCAGTAGCAGGTGCTATGATCGCACAGCCCCACCGATATCTAGGAGGCTGGAACTTCGACGGCTCATTCTGGAACTCTTCAATCGCAGGAGACGCCAAAGGGCCATTTTTCATCATGGGAGGACCTGTAAGAATTCCAGCGGGAGACACGACGTGGGATTCTTTCAGGGCAGCACAAACGGGCTGGGAGAGGGAAGTTATTGTAAATGGAACGCAGCATTGGAGTTTCACAGATTTCGCGGCTGCGGTTGACGTCTTGGGGCTGAATAAGACGAGTCCTGAGATTGAGGCGTTTGTCGGTACGATTTCGGGGGAGAGAGCGATTCAGATTCAGAGGGAGTATGTTAGGGATTTTTCGGATTGGATTTTTGGGGCAAAGGAAGGAGGTGAATTGGTGAAGGGACCGAGTGAAAGATTCCCTGAGGTGGATTTTATTCCTCCCCCTTGAGTGCGGGTGAACGAGCAAATTACAGAGACTAGACACGGTGGCGGTGATGGCCACGGGGAGCGGCTCAAGAGAACTATCTAATTGGACGTTCGTATAGTTTCAGCGGCATACTGGACCGTTGGCACAAGTAGTATGGAAGTCGTCGTATACTACCTTCGGATAAAGTGACCTAAATGGGGCATACAGGCGAGCGTTTTTAGCGAAGCTATAAAATGAATTTCTCATAAGCAATTGGACAATGAACAAGGATTGATTGCTTCAGCCTACCGACTACTTTTCCAAGTAATGAGTGATACTAACACCTAGATATCCTCGAATTCCAAATTATAAGTTTCGTCGTGTAATCTCAATCTTCTCAGCAGAGATCAAAAGAAACCAGCACAATTTGATAGTAGGCGCTTTCGAGGATTTGTGTTGTCTACCTCTTGAAAGTTGGCGTCGTATAGATGGGAAGAAGCTACCTGGAAATTTCACATCTTTCTGTCAACAAAAGCATCACAACGAATAGAAATATATGGGTGAGAAAGAATCCGAATGGTCTCAACAAATAGACATCTACAGCCTTACACAGCAAAATCGTAAATCTCTTTTTGATGGAACTTGTATAAACCTCAAGAGCACAAGCTACAAAACGTAACCAAATTATCTCTACGGGTTTTAGTCCACCGGCCCAGGCCTTTCACAATTGACAGCATACCTGACATCTTCATACGAGCGTCTGAGGCTCAGAAGTCTCGATAGACCCTCAGCGCGGTCGGATATCAGAGAAGGCCTGAACGCCTTGCTTACGACGATATCATTCATCATGATGCGGGGAAATCGCGCGAATGTGAGAACTCAATCTTGAGATAAGAATCGAAAACGGAAATGGCGATCGATGATTAACGGCGTCCAGCACTCGGAGCATTGGCAGGAAAGCAGGAAAAGCTTGTGGCCCGGAGGCTAAAAACAAGGGATGGTAGAATTGTGAGGAGCAGGAGATTAAATATTCGGCAGGCACTCGTTTAATGGGTTACTTAAATCATTGTGAGGCTTAATTGAGGTTATGTTGTGAAAAGGGAGTTCAAAGCACAAAATGCATACGGGTTTGTCGACATAACAAAAAACAGAAAGTCATCGTAACATAAAAGCATTAGCCACAAAAGAACTGCAAAACGAGGTGTTTGTATAGAGAGAATATTTATAACATTGTTCACTATACACATTAAAAATCCCCAAGACCGATCGCAGAATATACCCCAATCCTGGGGGAGTAGATTCGCTGAAAACATAGAAGCGTAAAGAAAAAATCACAATGTCCCCCGGGTATTTTAAGTCTCCTTGGAGCCCTGAGTCGTTTTTTGGAACGCCGACATGCATTATTTGATATTCACCACCTATCAACCACCATTTTCATTACAACCCCACCGTCTATCGCAACCTGTTGCTAATTTACAAAGCGAAAGCCATGACGAGACCAGCGAACAATCCGAAGCTACCAGTAGCGACCTTGGCAACAGCTCCAGATTGAGCGGAAACAGTGGCTCCGGCACCGGTTGAAGGAGTAGAGGCTCCTGGGGCACCGGTTGGGGTTGGGCGAACAGAGAGAATGCCGCTGGCAGTGGCGTTTCCGGCTGGGCCAGAAGGAGTAGTGCCGTTTGATGCTGGGCCAGCTGGGATGACGGTTGGTTTTGCGGCACCGGTGTTGTTGGCGGCAGGGGCTGGCTTCTCGACAGATGGGGCGGTGGTGTTTGCTGGAGCCTCAACCTTTGCGGTGACACTTGGCTTGACGGAAGTGGTTGGTGCAGCGTATTGTGCGGCAGCAGCAGGTGTCGATGGAGCGGCAGAGGTAGATGGAGCAGCGGCAGGGGTTTTCTCAGATGCGGCAATGTGGAAAGGGTTGGAGTACTGGAAGGTTGTTGGCTGGCTGTCAAGGGTGAGCTTGAATCCGTAGGTCTTGAAGTTAGACGCTGGGACGGTCCAGGTGTATTTTCCTTGGGCGCTTGGAACACCAGCTACGACGTTGTTAGTATTGGGCTTGGTTATGCGGGATATTAGAAGTAAACATACCGGCAACAACGTCAGCGAGTTGAAGGGTTGAAGGAGTCTCTCCTTGCATGAGGGTGATGGAGATAGTGGCATCGCTGGAAGCTCCAGATGGTATCCAGATGATGTCAAATGATGATCCAGCTGGAAGCGTCTGGTCTCGAGATGGGACAGTGATTGGGTTGAATCCGGCAGTTGCCTCCTGTGCGATGGCTGAGGTAGCGAACGCGACGAGCGCGACAATGGCAGATGAGAAACGCATGTTGATTATTTTACTGCTGTGGCGGGAATTATTTTCTGAATGAATGGACAGTATCAAAGATACAAAAGAGGATATATGGGAAGGTTATCTGTTCGTGTGCGGTGAGGACGAAGAAGAAGATCAGGGAGGCTGTGGGCGGGCGCAAGACTTTAAAGGGTTATGCATGATACCAGGAGATCAAGGATCATTAGTCTCGAATGAGCGAGGTCCGCTCTCGATCCAATAACTTCCCAGTGGAGGATCCTGTCAGGGTATTAATTTGGTGTTGTGGAGCGCTTGGGTGGGGAAAAGGGGGCACTCCAAGGGCTCCGGGTTGGTTGGATGGGGCCCCGTTTCTGCAAGGGGAAATGAAGCATGACAAGGACAAGGAGACGCAGGTACGCCGCAACAAACGTCCAACTTCATCAATCAAGCATGAGGCGCCGTTGAGGTTTTTTGACAGCAACTGTTGTTGATTGGGAATGAGTGCGATCCAAAGAACAATTCAGAGGTGGTTCAGGGTTGTACGCAGAAGACTATGGGTATCACGGCCAAATTTCCGGTCTCGCTTATTGTACGAAGTACTTGACTTCGATATTGCAACTCAAACTTTTGAAGGGCCCTTTTTGAAATGAGAGCGTAGTCTACACTAGTAGGCTGCATTATTAATAGTGTAATTGCGCCGCATGTTACGGTCTGAACTTCACAATTGCAACACTGATCAAGGAGGGGAAGAGTGTAAAACAAGCGGATAAAATGGAGCAGACTCTGTTGCTTGCGTGATGAACCGCAAAGTTATACTTCGCAGCCAAGGATTTTAGGCAGCGCCGTGCCTGCGGCATCTAATCTATAATTTCGGATGAAACCCCCAGAAGTTTAATCCACGCCTCAGTATTCGGAGAAATATTAGGTGTTAACCGAGTTTATTCGCAGCATCGAAATTCAATGCTGAGAAAAGTTGTTTATTGGTGAAGCCGATGCTGTGCGGCTGCTGCAGTATTATTGTCGAGCTCGGGGCTGAATGGTTTCGTTTGTTAGACAATTATTTTGGTCAAATTATGCTTCAGGAAAAGTCGGATTTCTCGTCGCTAAAAATATCCATATCAGCCACGAGTAGCCAATCAGGTGGTCATGGCTTCCTCATCAGCCACAACTAATTACATCAATTTATCCGTAAATGAGTTGAGGTTTGCAGCCCAAACAAAACAAACAAACAATATTGTTCGAACCTTACGAAGTAAAGTCAATTCGACAATCTGTGGAATGCTTTACTGCGAGATTTTGTACGAACCCGTTTGAGTTGTCATGTTGAAGAGACTCCAAAAGAATCACACGGGATATCATTTATGTGAATCGAGCCTGGATTCTGGAAGGATTTATTTGAACAGGCCATAGCCGCACGAGTTTCAAGACATGGTAGGTATAACACTATGGGTGCGGACGGTCGAGTCTGTAGGAGTTTATCTCATCAATCGTCAATCCGCCCTATTTTCAGACTCATGCCTACTCCTTTCGCTTTTCCTACTTTGTGCTGTTCACATTTTCCTTCAACCAGTTCACCATTAAGTCACAAGCGAGCGATTTTACAAGCTCGATCGCACATCAGCTGCGCGGTACAGTGATACTGTTCAATAATTTGTGCGCCACACTGACGCGGCGCAATAAATGACCCGACTCTTGAAAACTCAGCAAGGCAGGGGCCAACAAGAAAGATGAAGTTTTTCGTTCATGACCTTGATGGTTCTTTCTACTTGTACAATTATTATACCTGGGACGAAGTACTTCGTCCCAGGCGTATTAATTGTGACTTTCCTAGGGTAGCTTCAGTGGAGAAGAGGGCAAATCCCCCGTGCTCCGTACAAGTTATAATTATTATGCCTAGGACGAAGTAAATGCTGGCCTCGAAGGCTGAACTATTCCGCACTTCGTGAATAACCCATGTAAGTCCTCTAGGCCACGAAACACTTGTAGTTGCTTCATTCAGTCGTCGGCACTCATGGGACCTGAGTAAGCGTTACTGTACCAAAGCCAACTTCGCGTCCCGTATGGTTTTCTGCAATGCGAATTGATTATCGCCTTTCTTTTGGTGGGCTCTTTCATCCCAAATATTCAACTTCCATTACCGGTAGTTTTGCCGATCCTTCCATCGGGAAGTCCAATTCTATCTCTTCATCTGAGACTCTTTCTCTTGTGTTGTGTACGGTTTTGCTTGGCTGATCTACCGGCAAGTCCTTTTGAAACCAGTTTCATATTTATTTTCCTAAACCTAGATATAGATACACTATTATACGAAGTAAAGCCTCCTGGGGCTATCTTTCTGTGAAACCCCGCCTACAGCTTACACTTTATGTTGGTTTATACTTATCGACAAAGTTCCCACTCCGTTTTGTCCACAATTTTAGCCGCGGAGTTGTTTACATTATGTTGTTTTACAGGGTACTTTGCGACATATCGAGTTCCCTTCTAATTTGATATCTAGCGTGTTATAATTTTGACGGTAGAATAGTGTATTCTCCGCGGTTTGGGCTTCAAAGTTGCCGAGATCAATGTTCATGTATCGAAGTTGATGAAGGTCAGAATTACAAGCTGTTCATGATGCAGGGGTTTCCGAGTTGCAATACAGAAGATTAATCGAAGGAACAAGTCACATCCTTTGAGCTCAGCTGAGACACAATGAGGTCACGCAGGCAAGCCATATCATAACACATAATGAATGGTAGAAAATGGCTCGAAAACCATCAATTACAGCCAGGAGCATAACAGGAAGGGAAGATCAAAAGCAAAGTGCGAGTGATGTCATGACAATACTAGACCATCCTCTCACTTTCAGAGAAAGCAGAGGGATCTACAAGTACTATTCCTAATCCAACTCTCCTTTTTTGTACCAATGCTCAAGAAAAGGTATCTTGTTCTCACGGGCCAGTACTGGGAATTCCCATTTTTTGACGGTCTTTAGTCAAGTAGAATACAATGGAAGACGACTCTTCAAAAAATCCTGATCTACGCTTGATTTCAGTATGAGGTGTACTTATTGAAAGTTTGTAGGCGAGTGAGGTTCTTTTCCAACAGCGTGTTAGATGAGTGTAGTAGAATAGTGTAGCGACACCTACTCTACACTACTCGTCAAGTACTCAATAATAGTACTCAAGTACTACAAACTCTACAGGGAAGAAAAACCTTGCCGATTTGAGTCACAGACCACCACCACCACCACCTAACACCACGTCTAAATCATGACTTTTCATTACAATATATACAAATGGTTGTATTGTAGTTTATAGAGGTAAAAAGGGTGGATTTGGGGTTGTCGTAGTGGTGGTGGTCTATGCCTCAAATCGGCAAGTTTTTTCTTCCCCGTAGAGTACAAAGTAGTGCGGGGCGAGTCGGCCCGAGTCCCGTAGAACGCATAAGCATTATTCCGACCGATCGGACCGCTTAAAATAGGAAACCGCAAACCTGATGTTTCAAATGTACATATGATACGTCGAGGGGATAGTATAGTTATTAATACTACTTAAGTAATATTTAAGTATTTAGTTCCATTACTCCACTCCACTCTACTCTAATAAAGTAGTATTTAGCAGTACTTAACTAGTTAAGTAATCCTTTGACACACTACTTTCCAATAAGATGCAAAGCTCTACAACTAATGCATCAGCTTTTCTTATTCTCATCATAAGAGCTAATGACACTCCATAATGTAGCGAGCTCTTCACAAAGTAAACCAAGAGAGCCAAGTACTTCCGAGCAACATACACCAGTGGTCCAGAGAAATTTGTTTCTACTACATGACAGCTTCAAAAAGGCTTGAAATATGTACTCCATTGTGGACATTTATCCTAGCGTACTAGGTGTATCTCCTTTGCAATGCTGATAAGCCTGTCCCAGGTCTTGAGGGTAAACAAAATAAGTATGCGCAAGTCCAGGGAAACATGTATTTTCTTCTTCAACCACGAAGAAACGTCTTTACCATCGCGATACCTTCTAGGTCATTTCCTATGGCCAGGATGACGGGGGCTACCAGAAATAATTCGCAATAATTACTTTCAGGATCTTGATTGCTGTGATTAGGAAGGTAGAGTTGCCATTGCATGGAAATATCGTGTGGTTGAAGGTAGTGAGGGTGAGGGACTTGAATTTTGAAGTGTGAATGTTGTCTTGTGTGGCAGGTTTGCGTACCAGTTAAGAAGGGCGAGTTCGGTGTAGAACAGTTGACGCCAAATAATGACTTATTGGAGGAGTTTTGACTTAGCAAATGTAGTTGCAAGGCAGAATGGTTGTACAGTACTTGATGATTCCAGGTCATTTTTGAAACGGCAATTAGGCGATGATAAGAAACCTGGTCAATAACATATACACACTATTTAAAATGATTATACTAAACGTCTAGTACAACAAAATTAGTCTCGAAAATCATAGAATAGCAAAAAATAGAAAGTAATACCCCTTCTAACCCAAATACATAAGCATTTTAATTATACAAGGCTTTTGGATAATATTATTCTAAGCTATATATTTATAGAGTAACAAACACGTCTCTTACACGTTTATCAATCTTTACATTTGTACTATTTGATATATCAGCCTCGCAGGATCAAGTCCCAACCCAGCATCCTCTTCGGAATATCTACCTTCGCACTTCCCAATTACCTCATTTTCGAATCTGGGACTACCAAACTACATACCTATGGAGTGTATGCAAGCACCCAGATAGCAAATCGCTTTGCTGACCAGCTGGAAATTTTTAACGAGGGCCCTGCCACTTTGAAGAACTATTCAGTGTGTGGAAATGGGAGAGTTGGTGGTGTTTGTGCTGGTCGTTAATTCTCCTCGACTCTGACTAGGGATAGGACTAGAAGGCTGTGAACAACGCTGAGGCCTTAATCATAGAAAGACGTGGAAGAGGAAGTAAAGAAAGTGATGAATGCATGGATAAAGTCTGGAGAGAATAACTTCTAACTTCTAAGTGATTCAATTTTTGTACATAGATGTTCGATGAAACCCCACTTTAATAAGCATCTGGCTACTCTCCACGTTTCTCAATTTTTCCATCCTCTGAATTACCCACATAATTCCTCCTTGATTTGGTCTATGAAAATACAGCATAACAATTTCTTATCTGCTATTATATACCATACTCGCGAGATACCTTTCTCCACCACAGCCTGTCTCAAAGCCTAGTAAATACCCAGTCCCAATTTCCTACCACCCCCCCACTTCAACCAATCTACCAAAATTTCAAAGCCCTACAACAAACACATCCAAAGAACTCAAAACCAACACATCAATTGTAGCTATCTACATTCTCGCTTCCTCTAAAACAAAGATAAGGGTAAAAGTCTAGCTAAGTTCGAGACATGGTCGTTACTCTGTAGTCTTACACACGTCTCTTAGAATAAAACTATTCCAAAAACATCGCACAATTACAATAGTTATAAAAAGAGCTTAAATAATTGTTGACTCTTACTTTTCACCGACCTAGGTATCCTAAGACAATTATCTTGCTTGTACTACAAGTTTAGTATAATAGAGTTTATATAGTGTGTACAGAGGAACGGCCAGGTATCTTACTATATCCGCCGAAGTTCGCGTCCGAGTTTCGGTATACGGCTGGATAAATTCTTGAAACTACTTGAATGTAGGGTTTCAATCTAATATTTTCTAGTCGAGTCGTGTGTTCAGATTTAATGTGTTGTTACTGTACCGGGGTAGCATCTGCTTGACTTAGATTTTGATTAAATGGATGTGGTAGGTTTGTAAATCATGAGGAATGTATAAGTTTGTACGGCCCATAAATAATATTCATTTAGAGGTGAGGGCTATTTCCTATAAACTTAGAGTCCGAAGAAAGTCAATTGAAGGCATAAAACAACAGTACTATTTAGGAGGAATAAAAACGATTATTATTTCTGTCCCTGGAGAGCGGCTTTGAATAACTCTACGAAGGGGTTCATACTAGAATTTCTAAGCTTTCGAGGATATTAAGTAGGAACAAGGATTCCCGGATCTTCTTGTTGAAGTATATACAGGATGAGAAGAAAGAATATATATTTCATGAATTTCCCAGATCCCTAGATTCTCTAGATTCCCGAAGAGCTTCTATAGAATAACTCCCAAAGGAGTATTTATTAAAATACGCTTATGTAACTACCGAAGCATTAAAGTAAGGAGTCTAACTACTTTAAGAACTCGGTAAACTATTTAGAGAATATAATAAAGTATCAGAAAACAATAGTGATAGCAAGGACTTTTATCACTATATCTTAGGAATATAACCGACCATGTCTCAATAAATATATACATGTAACCCCTAACTCCCCTCCTATATCAACCCACCCGTTTTCAAACTCCCTATTGCACCACACAACTCCATCCAACTCCCCAACCCAGAAAAAAAAAAAAGAAACACCCCCTACTTCCTCCCACCCACCGGTCTAATCCAACAAATCGCCACATTAATCGCCACAGTCACAACCCCAATAACCCAAAACGTCCTCGCATAATCCCTCCCCTGCTGCCGGAAAATAATCGCAAAAACAATCCCCCCCAGATTTCCACACGCACCCGTCACACCAGAGATAATCCCATTGGCATACGGATGCACATGCGGCACGAGCGCGAAATTTGCTCCATTCCCCGCTTCGAGGAAGAACGCCATGCCGGCGATGAGCCCGAACATCATACTACTGCTCGCGGGATTCGTGACGCCGATGATGATTTGGAAGACGCCACACAAAATGGAGAGGGCGTGGAGGAGGACCTTTTTGGACCAGAGAGAGGTGGTGCGTTTGTAGAGGAAGTCGGCTGCGATACCGCCGAGAGGGCGAAAGACGACGTTGAGGAGCCCGAACATGGCGGCCCAGTTTCCGGTGCCGGTTTGTCCTAGTCGAGGGAATTGTTTGAGGTAGTAGGCTCCTAGGATAGAGTTTATGGCTAGTTCGGCGCCGAAGGTGCAGAAGTAGCAGGAGGCTACGACGAGAGTCTGGGGTGTGAAGATGACATGCATGGCCTCGCGGAACGAGGGTTTCTGGATGATTTCTCCCTTCGCGGCATCGAGGATGGCGGGATTAAGGGATGCGTCTTTTTGTTGGGAGGAGGAGAGTTGTTTTGAGCGTGCGGCTTGAGCGGCTTCTTCGTCGACTTTCTCGTTGGAGGTAGAAGTTGGGGTCATGGTTCCTGTGGTGTGGGTGGGGGTGGATGTTTTGTCAGTTATGCCGCCTGGGATGTTGACTACTCCATTGCTGTAGTTGTGGCCGTGGGATTGAAGGTTTTGCTGTACGGCTAGGTGACGTTCAGACCATTTCCCTGTTGGGGTATCCTCACATAGAAGGAAGAGTGCGATTGCTACGGAGGTGATCAGAATGAAAGGGACGATGAAGGACACTCTCCATGCGACATGTTCGCTTAGGCCCTGTTTTTGGCGAAGGGAATCGTAGACGGCTGGCATAACGAAGTATGTGATTCCTCCACCTGCATTTCCTAGGCCGGCTGTGAGAGAGTTGGCGGATCCTACAACATTCTTGTCAAAGAAGCCGGTGGACCAGACTTGACATGGGACGAATGATCCTCCTAGGATTCCGACGAAGAATCGGATGAAGTATAGACCCATCGCATTGTGAATGGTGCCTGAAAGAACACTGGGAATTGCACCGAGGAGAAGACATGCTGCGAATGTTATTCGAGGGCCGAAAGCATCACATGCTGGACCCGCGACAAGTCGGACGAGAAGTCTGAGATACTTTTAGATGGTCATTCCTTATAGAAGAGGAAGAACTTACGTGGCTGTAAGAGCGATAATGTTGGAGTTGGCAATTTCAATCTGACTCAATTTGAGATCGTGCTTGATTGCATCGGATAGCTAAAAGAATATTAGATCGAGCTTTGGACAGGGGTTCTGTTATCAAATTACCAAAGGCGGAAAGGCATACCTATCTATGGTTAGCAAAGATCCGACAAACCTCAATAGCGACAAAACTTACCACGCCAGAAAAGCAATCATGAATCCAAACCAAGAGAAGAAGTATACCCTCCCATACTTATTGATGGGATTCAACATTGGAATAGATCGCGCTTTTCCATTAACTGGATTGACTTCAGGAGCCTCCCACATAGAAGCAATTCTAAAACCCATTCTGATGTGGGCAAATGTACGGAGAGAGGAAGCGAACTACTGTATCGAAATACTTGATACCAGACGATCTAACAGAATGATGCTCTGGATAGCGGCTTGAATCTGAAATAGAAATCTGGGCAGATGATTATTCTTAAAACAATACGATGAGCAACGTCAACCTGCAGTAAATACATCTCCGGGGAACAAGCTCCCTTGTGAGTCCAGGGCGGGAAGAACGCGGGACGAGCATGTGGGAGATGTACTATTTAATTAGCAAAGTGGTGCTCTCGGGTGCGCTAGTCAGTTTTGCTGTACTGTTGGTGCAACACAGTATTGCAAAGAGAATACTGGTTTACAGGGCTTAGGCACATTTAGGTATTCTGTATCAGTCTGAAATGACGAATTCCAAGGAGATATGTACCGGTATCAATGTCGATCCAAGCCTCCGGGGAAGCTGCGGAGATCTTGCTGAGCTAGTGTTTTGACTCAAGGATATCCTTGGATGTTCAGCGGCTAAGGCTGAGGAATAGGATACCACTATTGGGCAATCATGACACGAAATAGCTCGCTACAAGGAGATGGTCGGTTCCAATATTTCAGGATTTGCGACGTGATCCCCAGGTCGTGAGGGTTTACTGTAAGGAAAAACAGTGTGATATGAACCCATCCATAGGAAATCCCCAGGAAATACTCATACCTACGCATTGCGATGATTGGGAATCAGACTTCAGCCCTTGCATCGTCTTGTTGATACACCAATGAACGCAAAGTCGCTTATCAGAATAAGTTCGAGGCGTCTGGCCAGTATATCCCTACCATGAGCTTAATTGATAACGCACATGAAGAGCCAACACTATGAAAGTACGAGTACCTAGTAGTCATATCCCAAACTACCCTCGCTACCGCATGGTTTGGCGAAAAGAAAGCATAGGTAGGTCCAAACGCATCGCCTATCTCTTATCTCTGACGTTGTCAAAAGGAGATATCAACACGAGAGATAAGGACGTGGAATTCACATAAAGCTCCATATCTCCGCGGCGAGTTGCTGGAAAACATCTCTTAGATGTTGTCCTTTTTGACAATCCTAAAAGTCCTCAATTGGGTCGGCAATGTTATTGTTGTCTGCATCGAATCATTCGGTCGTTGTTCGACCACACTGACTAGCTCCACATCGAAATATTCGTACTGCATATAACGACTTAGCATACACCCGTTTTCACACGTCAGACATAGGTAGAATATCCATCAGCTTCTGTCATCGTGTGTAGCGTGTCATCAATTGCTTTCCTCTCAAACACTTCGGGCTTGCAATCAAAAGGATGCTTGAACTGGATATTGAAGTTGATTGATGGTATCTCCACGGACCCCCACGCTAATAATGTTATCTCAACATTTTCATCAACCGTGATTGGGACCAGATCGGGGTTCGGTGTCATGCATTAGCTGCCCGTTGGTGCCGGAGAAACGCTTTGCCACTGTAACTTGAAAGAGGATTCGAAATACAAACACCAAGTGATTCCCAAATGATGCTTTGGGAGTGGTGATATCAGTTGAGATTTCTAAATCGGATATTCTATGGCCTTGGGCTTGTGGGTGGAAAAGAGGATGAACTGAAGTGCGAGAGAGTAACTCATGAAAAGACACCGTCTTTTTCAGATAAGCTATTTATATCCACTCAGAATGTGACAAACGAATTCAAAAGAGTAAAGGAGGAGATTCATTCAAGGAGCTGTAATTCTGATTTGATCAACACCAACACCAGACATTATTGCGTTGTTGCTTCGGAAAAGGCTTCCCCAAATGCAGTTATTCGATTCGATTGGTGGAAGCATGGGCATGGTAGACGCGTACTCGTAGAGAGGCACGAGAGGCAACAATAGCACGATGGTGAGAAATCGATGCAAGCACCTGCACCTAACCTCTCTTTGCATCATGAAAGTGTGATTGAAAAGTGACGATTGTATGGAAAAGATGGGCAGAGGCGCAATTGGAGTTTACAAGGTCGTGAAAGCTTGTGCCAGCAGTGAAAGAGGCAGAGGGGGCGAGGTGGGGAAGTCACGGGTCAGCGCAGCGACGCGCCAAATCTATTGACGCGATTTCGAAGGTAGGGCCTACGCTACCGGAAAAGTACCTAAAGGCGAATTCAACAACCACCGACTCTAATCCACCAGATACCCACCTCAAAAGCCCCAATCGCCCTCGAAATAATCGTCCAACGGTTGCGACAGTCTGCCAACGATACCAATGGGTTCATCAGGGCATATTGGTGTTGTCCAGCCCTCATGACTAGACACAATCTCAATCTGCACATCTCCTGGCTCACATCCCACGGCGTCGCTCCACCTGCAAGTGCCCTTGATATTGTCCAATCGAACGCGAATCGGAATACGACCGCACAATTAGTCGAAGAGAATTCCAACTTTTTGGAGGAGGTGGAGGAGGAAACTCCCAGGATTGTGCCAAATCCCGCGAGAAATCGAATACCCGTTGAAACGAACAATACATTTGTCCGGCCACCTCTCCCTCACTCGGTTGCACCCAAACCCCAGCCTCGAGAGAGCATATCAGCTTCAGAGGACTCACAGATGTTAAAGCTTGGTTCTTCTTCAAAGCCCCCACGGCCGGGCCTTTATAGTCAACAACTTGCCACCCCGGCCTCAACTAGTAGTACGGCTGCTCCGCCCAAGTCTACTTTGTCGCGTTCCTATGGCACTTTCTTGAGAGAAAGGAGTGGTATGTTGAAATAAGCTACCTGTTCAAGTTTTCCACTAATGGCAGTAGGTACGCCAACTTCGAAGACCCCAGTCGAACGTTCACACGCCAGGCTTTCGAGACGTCTACAAACCCCGCAAACCCCACAACAAACTCCTCGTGTGGAAACCAAGATCGAGTCTGTTGATTTGACGGGCGATCATTATGGATACGAACACAATTCACGTTCAAGCAGCTCAGATTTGGTATTTGGGGAACCAACAACACTTTGGCGGGAGGATTCGGCGTCGAGAGCGGAGCCGCTTCCTCTGGGACGCGCAGGCAAGAAACGGAAGAGCGATGATATCTCGAGGACGAGCCCTAGAAAACGAAAAGAGAGTGCTAAACCAGAGGAGCAGTTCCGAAGCGCTCGCCAGAAAAGTTATGACAACGATGATTTCCAGGACATCGAAGACATATTCATCTCCCAACGTGACCGGAAGACCGAGGCTCATGATGCAAAAGTATTGCAGCCGAGCATCGAAGATGTGGATCCCGGAAACGAATTGGATGAATTTGAAATAATGGAAACTACTCGAACAGTTGAAACTCGCACCCGCATAAGTCGAGTCCCATCCGGGAACATCACCACATTGAAGTCATCTCGTCCGACCTTAGAGGAACCTTCCGAGTCCAGAATAGCTACCCGCAGTCAGACACCAAAGCCACAGCCAACTATTCAGGTGCAGGCATCACCAATTGTGAACATAAAAAACTCTCCTAGTTCCTCCCTACAGACTCCCCAAAACAGAAAAAAGCGTCGTGTGCACAATACGATCAGAGATACAGACGACGAGGGTTCAGATATAGAGGTGAAAGTTACTTGTTCTCATAGGCAATCGGCTAGGAAGCACCCCGGAGTTATAGACTCCCTCAGTAGCAAATTGGAGGAGATCCCTTCGTTCATGTCACCTACTCGGAAGCCAAGGGCCCTCAAAAGTCCTGGTTCAAAAGCTGGAAGCCCGTTGCGACCTATATCTGAAAACCCCACACAGCCACAGGAACACGCTTTCTCTGCGCCCAAAGGAGATTCACCATCCAAAAGCCAATCCCAATCCAAGCCCCTAGTTTTGCAGCCGAGCCAACAGCTGTTTTCATCGTCCCTAACGCCCGACGACAGGAATTTAGTAAACACGTATTTGAAGTATCCTGCTGCTATCTCTTCGTATCAGCAAAGATTAGAGGCATTGGTGAAACAAAATGCTTGGGAGAGCATGGCAATCATGGATCAGGGTAAACTGGTCCCGGCCGACTTGAAAACCCATCGCATGGAATTGTTAGACAAGCAGAAATGTTATGTTGCATTGGAGGAACTTGGTCAGATATGTAGGGACCTCCAGGGAGACAAAAGGACCGTTGTCCAGAAAATGCTCTTGCAAACAGATGCAGGAGCCGATACCACCCCGGAGGAGGAGCGTATTGCAGCGCTTTCTCGTCAGATAAAACAGCTTGAGGGACAGATTTCTCAGTTACTTCATAAGTCAGGTGCCATACAGGATGGATTTGGTACTGAATCAGAAACGGCAATGGATCTCTCTGGCTCTGCCCCAATGGAACCAAAACCGCAGGATCGTATCCCGCCTCTCCCTTCTGGACAAAGCAGCCTTGGGAGCGCTCATGTAGTTTTGCAGACTCAGTTCCCGCCCCTGCCGCCACAAGCCTCTACAGGCTCCAACACAAGAGACCCCGAGGCGGAATACCACCGGCCCTCTTCCAGGATTATCGCGACTAATGAGTCTTTTGGCAATCAATACCGAGGGTCGCCGTCTCCCGCTCGACGCACAGCTATACCATTCCCCGCTGAGAAACAGGAAGCATCATCTTTCAATCGTGGCCGGGCTGAGAACCAAGGAGCCCTGCGACAGCCAGCTTTCCAACGTGATCCTACCCCCATGGAATATGACCTCGACGATGACGAGCTTGACCTCCTCATTAATGAAGAGCAGGAAATCCAGGAAACCAATGGAGTCAGTGGTCAAACAAAGGGCAAAGTTACAGAGGAAGACTTTGGGGATGATTTTGATGACGATGACCCGGACTTGCTTGCCGTGGCCGCTCAGGTCGAAGTACAGCAATCTTTCCCAAAACCTCTGCCTAAATCAAGTACTCGGGAAAGCTCTCGAAGCGTTTCGACTGCTTCAAAACCGCGGCAGTCTGGCGAGAAACGAACCATGTATACAACCGATGCAGCGCATGCCAGTATGATGAATCATCCTTGGTCCGCAGATGTCAAAAAAGCCCTCAAGGACCGATTTGGTCTTCGCGGTTTCAGAAAGCATCAACTCGAGGCAATCAATGCTACTTTGTCTGGAAAAGATACATTTGTTTTGATGCCCACTGGTGGTGGGAAATCCTTGTGCTATCAGCTGCCAGCTGTGGTTCAATCCGGAAATACCAGAGGTGTCACCATAGTCATCTCTCCATTGCTCAGTCTCATGAAGGATCAAGTTGACCACTTGACCGCTCGGCATATCCAAGCATTTCTGATCAATGGGGAGACCCCTCAGACCGCACGCGACAAGATATTCTCAACTCTTGGGCAACCTAAGCCAGAGCAGTTTATCCAACTGCTCTACATAACCCCCGAGATGATAGGAAAAAGCGGGCAGCTTATGTCCTATCTGTCTAAGCTGCATGCGCTAAAAAGACTTGCCAGAATTGTTGTCGATGAAGCTCACTGTGTTAGCCAATGGGGTCACGACTTTCGTCCTGATTATAAGAATCTGTCGGCCGTTCGACAGAAATACCCTGGCGTGCCACTGATTGCATTAACCGCAACAGCAACAGAGAATGTCAAGGCGGATTGTATTCACAATTTGGGTATGAAGGACTGTCAGGAATTCAAGCAAAGTTTCAATCGACCCAATTTGTATTACGAAATTCGCACCAAGAAAGGCAAAGGTTCTGGTGCCGAATGCATGGAAAGCATGACAGAGTTGATTCTGGGAAAGCATAAAAGGCAAAGTGGAATTATCTATACCCTCTCTCGAAAGAATTGTGAAGAGTTGGCTGCCAAACTGGTTGAGAGGGGAATAAAAGCACATCACTTCCATGCTAGTATGGACCCTGCAATGAAAGAAGAAGTCCAGCGCGACTGGCAAGCCAATAAATGGCAAGTGGTCGTAGCCACTATCGCTTTTGGTATGGGGATCGACAAGCCAGACGTTCGCTTTGTCATTCATCACACGATACCAAAAAGTCTAGAAGGGTACTACCAGGAAACAGGTCGGGCTGGTCGAGACGGGAAACCTTCTTCCTGTTATCTATACTATGGTTTCCAGGACACCAGAATACTTACGAAGTTCATTGACGATGGTGAGGGTGACGCAGCAGTGAAGCAAAGGCACCGAGAGATGCTAAAGCGGATGGTACAATTTTGCGAGAATCGGAGCGACTGCCGCAGAGCCGATATCCTTTCTTATTTCGGTGAGCGGTTCAACAAGAATGAATGTGGCCATGGTTGTGACAATTGCAATTCCGATGCTGTCTTTGAGCCGAAGGACGTAACAAATCTTGTGCAAGCTGCCATCAAGGTTATTAACGCTCTGGATCACGAACACGTCACCCTTCTAGATATAGTCGACATCCTACGCGGGTCAAACAACAAAAAGTCGAAAGAGAGGAATAGCAAAGATATGGAAGGCTATGGAGTAGCAAGTCAGCTAGCGCGTCATGAAGTCGAGCACCTGTTCATCAAGCTTCTCATGGAAAACGTCGTAGAGGAATATACCCGCATGAAGGGCCAATTTCCCCATACGTACATTAAGGTACTTCATATTCTTTCTGATTTCTGCTCTTACCCACAAAATTGGATTTTCTAACTGTATTAGCTTGGTAATAATTATAGAGCATTCGAGACGGGTCGGAAGCGACTAGAAATCATGATGAAAGCGTCGAAACCGCCTATGGGGGTTAGCAGGAGCTCAAGACGACCGGCGGACAAGGAGGATGTTCCCAGTACATCTCGCAACTCGAAAGCGCCACCAACTGCAACCCAATTTACGTCGCCTCTCACGCCTACCTCGCGAAGGCAGAGCAATAAAGCTTCAACCCGGTACATTCCCGATGATAGCGAAAGCGATGATTATGGCTACACCGAAGACGCGTTCAACCACATTTCCAAACCAAAGCGGGCTTCCCGGGCTTCATCTCGGCCTCTCGGACCTCCCATCACGACCGATGATCGAATGCGCGATTTACCAGAGATGCACCGATTTTGCATTACCGATTTTGTCCAAGCAGCAAAGGCCCAGGACGAAAGATTACGCAACAGAGACGGTCATCGAAAACCATACTTTTCTGAGAACAATTTTAGGGATATGGCTATAAATTGGACTGTGACTGAAAGCGCTATGCTCGCAATACCTGGAATCGACCAGGAAAAAGTAAGACTGTATGGCAAAAAGTTCATCCCTTTGATCAAAAGCGCCCACGAGAGCTATAGCGACATGATGCAGGCTGGCCACAATCAAGACATGGACGAAAACCACCAGATTGTCATTGATCTCGTCGACAGTGATGATGAGGAGACTGATGAGGAGGAGTACGATGATGATGATATGTCACAAACGGAGGAACATTCGCACTTTTTTGTGCCGCGAGAGGTTGAAGAATTCAACCGATCATTGGCTCCGACATCATCGTCGCGAGATTCAAGTCGTCCAGCAGCTGCAAGACAACAATCTGCGGCCCCTGCCAAGGTGTACAAGGGCAACTCCACGGTTCGCGGTAGAGGTGGTCGTGGCGGTAAGAGGGCTCCTCGCAATAGCACGGGCTCGAGTTCGGGTCGTTCGTATGCTGCTGGTGTGTCGAAGCGAGGGGTTGCTCGGAGTCGAGGAAAGAAGTCGACTACTACTTCGAGAAAGTCGAGTAAGGCGGCTGCAAGCGAGAACTCTTCTATGATGAATTCGTTTGCTTACAATAAACCTTCCGGGAGAGGGAGTGGTGGGGGATTTGGTGGCATTGGGATGATGCCTACGTGATTCTTGTGGGGATAGATAAAAAGGAGCGAGAGACGACGTCTGGCAATCAATACCCCCTGGTTATACTTTTTTTTTTTGCTTTGGCTATGGAGCATTTTTTTGGCGTTTCGTTGTTGGGCGGGGGAGTATTGGGAGGTTGTTCTGTGGAAGAACTCTGCTTGGGGTTATGATTGATGAAGGGATCTGTTTATCGATAGTAATAGGGGGCTCACTTGATTGGGGTTGTGTATGCATGTCTGAGCTTGATGGCTGGGTGCTTAGATATATGATGGCGTTATGAATGAGGATGATGTGCTTGTTGCTGGCTTGCATTATGTTTGTTGCACATGATCTGTGCCCAGGTGATCTTTTGCTTTTGGGCTGTACTTGGGGTTTCGTGAGATCTCGAGTGGCTTGGGTTTTCGTTATCCCCTTCTACGAAATATCATTCTAGTAGCTAGATGGCGAATTGTCTGTTTATGGTCTTGAATCAAGTAGTAGATAGTAAAAATCTTTACTGGTAGAAGGTCTTATGCCAAGATATGGAGGCTCCTGTCAGCAGATGATGTAAACTATCACGTGATATACTTCGCTTAACCTTACCCCTTTTATGGGGCCAAGTATATGCGAGAGCTCGAGCGAACTGACTGAAAAGCTTCTGCGAAGCAATACCGTGAATCTGATGAGGATAATAGTGAAACCTTTGAGGGGAGGATGCTTGGTAAGGATGGGAGTTGGTGAAGGATGGTTGGAGGGGGGGCGTGGTTGCGGTGAAGAGGGGTTTCGATGGAAGCAGTTGTGGTGGGATGAATTTAGTCAGATTTTTTTGAAATGGGGCTGGATTGGAGAATGATATGGGATGTAGGTTTACTTTCTAATTGTGGGCATAGAGCATGGGTTTCAATTATGTCTGTTATGAACACTTACTACTCTATCAGCTCTCACGTAGAAAAACACAAAATCATGAAGGAGCTCTCAGCAATTACTTTGCATTAGAGATTATCTATTCTGACGACTCTAATAACATGTCATTGGGCCACAAAGTCTGTAAGTATTAACGAGTTTTCTGAGCATCAAAGTGACAAAGTCATTTAATGATAACTCATCAAAATCACATCTCCATCTTTGTATCGGGATCCTCGGTGGTATCGTCCTCGGGCTTCTTGACAGTCTGCCACACGTACTTGAGTGGTTCCTTGTCCTTTCATTCGTCAGTAGCGCTAGATGTAGCTTCATCGACTGCTACTTCCTTTCCCTTGCCCTTTCCTTCGTCATTGTCATTATTAGCGGTGACAGTCTTCCAGACATACTTCTCCTTTTCTCCCTCAGCAGCAGCAGGCTCCTTCTGCTCAATGGCTTCTGCTTCCTTCTCCTTAACCTCATCACTCTTATGTCCACCAACCGTTCGCCATTGATACTTAGGAGGCTCATACTTGCGCGGCTCAAGTATCTCACCCTCAGCAGCTCCCCCACCAGAAACCGACATCATTCCAACTCCACTACCACTACCCGAAGCCTCTCCAGCATCCGGTCGAGGAGGACGAGGCGCAAGCTTGGGCAACAACATCTGATACTTAGGCGGAGGGGTGACCAGAATATAAGTCTCATTGTTAGGCGGCAAATAAACCGGCTGCCAAAACAACTCACGACTCGGCAAATCAAAGATATCACGACGCGAGGGCAACTTGGCGGCGATGATAAGCTGAGTATCGAAGGTATCGAGTTCAATGTTGAAGAACGGCAGCTTGATCTCAATGAAGTTCAACCCGAGAGGCGCGGTGAGTGCAGAGGGGTCGGAGCCGAGGAACTTGAAACCAAAGGAGACATGAGTTTGGTCATTGTTGATCCCCTGGTGGAGAATCCAATCCAGCAAATCGGTGGTCTCGTAGTCTTCGCGGCCTTGCATAGCGGTGGCGCTACACTGGACGATGGTGTCGTCCTGCTCGTGGATTTTATCAAAGAGGATCCGCGCGTGCTGGACGTTTTGAATGTTCTTTTGGCCTTTCAGGTGGATTTCTGCGCGGCCCCAGTTTTGAGGGTTGTCGTCAGCGGTGGCAGCGCGGTGCCCGCCGTAGACGGTGATTTTGCGGATGTTGGGGTTCAGCTTGTAGACTTTGGTATAGGGATCATCTGGTGCGCCTGTGGATTGGCCGAGGGGACGGGTGTAGACGATGATGTAGTCTCCGCTGATGTTCTTTCGATGCTATTTCCTCGTGTTAGAGTGTAATTGGGTGTTCGCGAGAGGAATTGGTACGTACCTCGAGATCGTTCATGCGATATCTGAAGTGCTGGCCGAGGAAAGTATCGCTTTGTTCTGCGAGCTTCTGTGGAGAGGGGAAACCGGGCAAAGTGTTATCATCAAGACTATCCTCAATGAACTGTGCTCGCATGCCCTCGACCACGCTGTTGTTGATCTCTCTGCGCCTAGTACCGCGAGGCTCTGAAGCCGGTACTGTAGCAGAGGAGGCCGCTTCTCCAGTGCCCTCGACCTGAGGAGCTTCTGCGGGCTGCTCTGCGACAGCAGCAGCTGTCACAGCAGCGGCGGCGTTGGCCTGATCGCCATCATCGCATGAGCATCGTCGCTTATCAAAGTATGGGGTCTGTATTCGCTTAGCATAGGGGGTTGGGGATGTTTGGATGTGCTGTACTTACTGCCATCTTGGATGTCGGTTTGGTGGTGGTTCAGGAGGAAAGGAGGTTGGCTGAAGGGTTTAAATAAAGGAATTCACAGCTGGTTGCCTGCGCCGATTTGTGCCGATCGGTGTTTTATTGCCCTAGCCCTAAGCGTGCATGTTTGTTTATTCACCGTTGGGATGTTGTATTCACTCATTGTTATGTCTGCATTTCTTCTTCAAACTCCGATATGTTCACTGGTAGGATCTAACATTCACTCGTTTGGTCTCGATTAAACCTAGATGAACCTGTATTTAACTTGCTAGATTCTCTTGTTTAGAAATTTTTGTATAATAGTATTCTAGCAGCTTTGTTTAGTTTACACCTTAATTTTCAAGTTATAGTAGTATAATTACTTAACTTTAATCTCTAACTTATTTTATATACTTATAATTTATAGGTAGTATTTAGAGAAGTCAGAATAAAGATAACGTAATAGAAACTTACTAGAAGGTCTCTAATTTTCTTCTACGTTAATAAGTAACCCTTAATTTAATTTAATTTAAATTTATTTAACGTCCGGCGAATGCAACTAGCCCCTATGAAGCTACGTTCTAAAACATCCCTAAGTAGGGCAAAGGACGCTAGGGGGGTGCCCTAGAGGTCAAGGGGGGTAGAATGGGAGACTATTCTACAAAGATCAAGCTAAAGAGAGAGCCCTCAGTTGGGCTAACCCTTGTACAGAAACAGGAAGTGTTAAAGAAGACATAAAGGAAATAAATCAGGGCTAACCCGGGGCCGCCCTCTAGGGGCAGATCTCGGAGTAGAATTTAGATTTGTAGAAGAGCTCTCTAAAGAGCTTCTCTGCAAAGGGGCCGAAGAGGAGACAAGGGTCTCGCTTAGCCTTGTCTATGAGTTTAGGGGTTCTTCGCTTAACTCTTCGACAGTATAGAAGGTGAAACTACGACTTCTCCTTTCTACAGGAGCATTCGCTGCCTTCAAGTAGGGTATCGAAGTGGCGGAACCGAATATGGTATACTGTAAAGTCCCCGTGGCCTGTTCGGGCAGCGATAAGACGGCCGAGGACCTCTCTAGGGAGCCTGAGCGTACGAGGCTTCGGGGCCCACGTAGTAAGACTAAGGCGCTTGTATAGGGTAGGTATATTATCATGCCAGAGCTCCTGTGCAAGCCTTGTGCTCTCGTTCTTTATATCCCTCCTAAGCGAGGCTGAACAAAGAAGGAGGGCCGTTTCTGGATTAGTGCGAGTAGCTATCCCGGCTGCTTTGTCCGCAATCTTATTCCTAAGGATACCGATGTGGCTAGGGCACTAGCGAACAGCTACCTTCCCAGGGTAGGCCTGGGCCAGGGCAAAGACCTGGTTAAAGACTCCTTGAGAGGTACCGACCGAGCGGTGAGTGAGTTGTAGAGTCGCCTCGAGGTTGTCTAGGCAGATCTAGCAGCGCTACGCTTAGGGCCAGAAAGGAGTATTAATCGCTAGTTTAAGACCGAGAAGGGCAGCTCTAGCTTCCGCATCGTAAGTTTCAAGGGTCTTGCCAAAGGGAAAGGATTTAGTATTTAGAACTACTCTATTTCTCGTAAGGCAGACTCCCCCGCCAGTGCTACCGTCGTCAAGCCCTGAGCCGTTAGAGTATAGTACTAAGTCGCTAGGTGGGACTGTACTTAGAAAGTCTAGAAAGCGTTCCTTATATAGGTCTTTATTCCCTTGTAGAAAAGGCCCGCCTACTTCAAGTAGTCAGGCGTCTCGGTCGAACCCCCGGGTCCACGGGGCATCCTGAATTAGGTCTATAGTCTCTGAGGCTAGGAGGGTCCTTTGGTTTCGATAGAAGAGCCTTGATTTAAGGCAGGGGTTGTTCTAACACCGTCGGAGCGGGTGGTCGGGGTCGAGATAGCGAATCCTAGCTTCTAGAGCCTCGCTTCGACTATTAAGTACAATATCCGGGGCTAGAAGACCCGACTCAATAAGAAGGGCTGCGACAGGGGTGGTTTTGTAGACAGGGAGGACTACTCTAGCGCACTTGTTTACAAGTAGAGCAAGTAGATTAAGGTGTTTACTAATTCTAGTCCCAACTGTCTTATTTCCGTTAGGCCGAGACTTACCCGGAAACCAGGTCTCGCTACCATAGTAGGCAATAGAGAGCCCACAGGCTATAACCGCCTGCTTAAGTAGGTGGGGAGGGTAGCCGCGAACTGTGTTCGTAGTACTCTTTAGCGCTTAAATGACTAGAGAGGCCTTAGAGGCCATTCTTTGAACGTGGCCTAGGAAGGAGAGCCTACGGTCGAAGAAAACTCCGAGCCAGCGTAGCTCCTTAGTGTGAACGTGTGGAGTGAACCACTGCTTGCTGTAATGAATACTGAGTCAAACCGAACACTGCTATAAAGAGCGAACAACTAAGTAAGGAGGGAAGAGAGTTCCAGAGGAACAAGAGCCTATATACAGGATTCCTCGTAGCACGCACGTGACGCACGTGACG